>JAGFNQ010001894.1:295229-437503 GCA_024364735.1 Boesenbergia rotunda | reverse complement strand
ACTAGCATTCATGTTTATCTCCGGACATCTCAATGTCACCATCCAGTGAGAATCAGCTGATTAGAGAATAACCCATGCTAGTCTCAACAGAATTGATAGTGTCTGTATTTATCAATTCATCGACTGGGGACAATTTCAATACTTCACAATTGCACATATAGAGATAATCACTAGTTGTAAATTCATCACAAATTCTCTCATGCTGTGAATTGTATTGCGGACATTCAATAAATGAGTTTAAGATCTCAATCAAATACACAAACATGTATACTCAAATAATGAATATTCATTTATTAAAATAAATGATTACAATCATAAGGCGATTGTCTTAGGACACTTCTCTCATATCACTAACAGGACTAAACTGCAAAATGAACCAACTTATATGCTTGACCTAAGTTCCAATCGGCCGCACCACTCACACTCGATCGCCTCCCTCTTCTCTTCTCTTCCTCCATAGCCGATCGCAACTACATCTCCTTCGCTCGCGTGCCCTAGCTACAGCCGAACGCCGATGTTCTTCTCCCTTTCCTCCTCTCAATCGAGCCTTCGTCTTCCTTCATCTCGAGCGGCACCAGCGATGAGCTCCGCCACCCCCACCTCCACACGGGCCTCAGCTGTCGGAATCGAGTGAGACGACCCCGATCGCTATCAAGCGTCAGAGCCAACGACTTCAGCTCTTCTTCTCTGGCACACACCTCTGATCACAGCGAGGTAAGGTTTAAGGTTGGGTTTTGAGTGCCTTTACTTTGATTGCTGCAAGCTATGGTTGATCAATGTCGAGCCCTAATTCTTTCCAAATCGCAGCTCTTCTCTAGATGTTCTTGTGGATTGGAGGTATGATGGAACTTGAACCTAGATCTAGGGCTTGTTGATACTTCTCATCAGTTTCTGATCTTGCCAAAAACTGGACAGGGCAGTGCCGGCGCAATTAAGGTAAGGTATGCTCTAGATTTCGGTTAGCTTTGAGTCATAGATATGGAGATATGCAATTGGGATAGTTGGCTAGCTTAACTGCTGTGAATTCCTTTCCATTCTTCTATTGGGTTCGAATTGAAACTTGTGATATGTTTTGAGATGTTATTAGGTAACTTTGAGATCTAGTGTTATTTGGAATTGTTTTTGGACGAGGTTACCAGGAAATTAAGTGTTAGGTTTTGGTTTAAAATCTCTAATTAGATTGGTTTGCTGTGTTGGGAATCCATGGATTTGATATTGAAAGCTACTTCAGATATCTTATGATTTTGTGGAGTTTTTAATTGCTTTTGGATATATGTTGTTCTTGGATCAGTAGTGTGGAGTTAGATCTGCTTGGATTAATGTGTTCCATAGCATTGTTAAATCTGAAGTTTTCCTCTGTTTTTTTTTATGTTTGACTTGGATTAAGCTGGGATGAATGAGGTGTGATCGTTTTGTGAACCCATTCCCTTAGTTGTGAGCTTTAGTAATGGGCAGGTTGGATTAGTTCTATTTATGATTATGTGTTGTCTATCTGGATTAGGGGTTGTCTACCGTCCCTTTTGTGCCATGATACCTTGTTAGGTTAAATGATGATATAAGTAATTGGAAAGGATAAATAGGTTAACCCTAATATGATTTAGGAACTTGTTAGCTAGTTATTGCTTTCGGTAATAGCTATCTAAATCTTTTGGTACAGGACATTGATTTGGACTTTTGGTTGCGGACCAATGGACGGGAGGTTCTCTGTTGATACGGACTTCATTTACTTGAAGGCGGGTACTTCTTGCTTGTATTTTGTAGTCCACTTTATCTTTATGCATGGCTATTTGTTATTGATGCAGTAGGCTGATATTAACTTTGTTATCCTGCTTGATACTTATGCTTGACCTTGGATATGATCTAAATTTTCTGCTATACAGTCTCGTTTATTTGTTATTTGATTCTGTTTAGCATTGGTATGAGAATGAGTATGTGGATAGGGATTAGCATACCATTGTATGGTTGCATTGGTTGATTACAGTCATACTTGCACGTGTGTCTAGATATGGATTGATTGGGTTATTGTGGCATGTCACCTGATATTTGTATTGGTTGATTCCAGTCATACTTGCACGTGTGTCTAGATATGAACTAATTGGGTTATTGTGACATGTTACCTGATATCTGCATTAGTTAATTCTGTTATTACTTGCATGTGCACTTAGATGCATGATGGTTAGGTTATTATACCTGTGATCGACCTGTGTAGGATGGGTTGTGTTATGTATGATGACCAGGGAGGGGTTGCATGTGTTTGAGTCATGCATCATACCTGCACTGTTGTATGCCGGCAATCAGCGACTCCCTTGTGGTTGAGCCTATCGTCTTCCAGTACATGATATGCACACACGACCACTCATGGGTTAGTGGATACCGTTGGGTGTGTGCATTTGTCCTGTACTGCTCCGCTCGGCCGCTCAGGGGTAGTGGTTTCGGAGTGTGGTAGCAGGCAGGGATCTCTTCTCTTCCCATAGACCAAAGGAGATGAGAGCGACGCTCCCTCATATATACATGGGGTAGGGGTGGTCCCCCGCCAGCATCCTGTCCACTCGGTCACTCAGGAGCAGTGATAGTAGGGTGCGTACAGTGTCACAGCTCTATCCACTCGGCCAACACAGTATCGCCTGTCTCGGTGGCTTGACTGGTGTTAGGGGGTGACCATGACATTGCATCATGTGCATATAATGCATTGTGCATTTTGATTGTGATTGCTGCATTTATTTGCTGCACTTGTTTGACATGCATATACAGGTTATGCTTATGTGTGGTTTGGATGACCCTGCACTTACTCGTGTCGGTACAAGTCTTTTATGGTATGGATAGACTGATTTTCTGGTATGTACAGTCAATTGTTATTTTCAGTTATGCATATTCTGATATTCCTGTTGAGACTGTATCTTGTTGTTTCTTTATAGTTTATTCAGCTATCTTATTGAGCCATGCATATCTATCTATATACCCGCGAGGTCACTTGGACTCACCACCCGTCATAATATTTTTGTTTTCAGGTTGATAGCTTGCCAGAGGAGCCCAGTTGCCGATCCCGGGTCCCCACGACTCCATTTGGATGGGAGCTACTGCTGGTTTTGGTTTTCTTTTGATAGCATAGTATATGTTTTGTATTCGTTTTGTTACCAAGGGCTTGTATTAGATTTATTCGTACGATATTGTATTTTTGAGTCCTCTGTTGGACTTTGTGTTTGTGGTTTTGCTACACACCTGCCCTGGGGGCGGCTCAGATGAGTATTACAGAGTTTAGCATTGCGATATATTCATTTCCATATATGATATATCTGTTTTGAGGCCTGAGGCCAATTTATAAACTGCGTGTGTTGTATGTATGTGTAAATTGGCCGCCGGACAGGGGAGATGCTGTCCGATTATATATTGGATCAGCGGCTCTAATGGTATCGGGGCGTGACACAAGGCCCCCATCCATATAACTAGGAAGTTGCAATTCAATCACCTGCTGCAACATCTGATCATTCAAGTATAGTGCACAACTCCCTGTGCCGATTGGAGCAAGCTGGCCGAGCATAATATTTTCTGTCACCCCTCTGAGATGGTCCGCTTCAGCAAAAACAGCTGCATCAAGAAGGATATCAATAGTCTCCTCAAATGAACATCTCATCATAGGCCCAGTGTCATTCCTATTGATACCATGCCTTGTGATGGCCATCAAATGACCTCTGTATGTCATTGTGTCACAAAGAATAGCCAAATGACGATAATTCACATAAGACCCATCAAAAGATATGACCACACGCAACTCATCCAGGAGTGAACGTTGTTAGTTTACATGATCATTATATTTACTTATGAAACGGATCTTGAATCTATATATTTTACATACCTGAGCTTGATGAAGAAGCCATTGTAATGTAATTATTTTATATATGGTTTCTCTCTTCTTTCATTCTTTTTGAAAGCAATCAATTCTTAATCTGATGGACATTATCATGCTTTCAATTTATAGGCAGAGAGAGGACCTATATATGTTTAACATCTTCATTACCGTGCATCCATCATGCATCAGTTATAATGTTTATTTTTATTTGCAACTTCAATTGAGGTGAGTTACATTTTATTAGTAACTTCAATTACATGAAGTTACTTAGTTTTATTTTATTTTTAAGTCCAAATTATATTAGATAATAATTTTTATCTAACATTCTCCCACTTGGCCTAAAATTTAGAATAATTAAAACTCATCCTCTTATAACACCATAATCACCTTAGTATAAAAGAATATTAAATGCGGGTTATAGCGGTTATATATTATATAACATACTTCCTTCTATATACCACAGACATTAGTATCCTATTATACTAGGCCTATAAATAAACATATAATTTCATAATGGTCCACAATAATGTTTCTAGGCATTTCATGTTATAGTAATGTGCACATCATCACTAGAAACTATATATCAGAAACACATAAGTGAGCTCAGAGTGTTAACTTAATAAATCATTCAAAGTACAACCAAGACCCATTCGATGTACATGTTCCTTAAATATTTTTGGTTGTAAACCTTTAGTTAACGGATCTGCAATCATGAGATCCGTTCTAATATAATCAATAGACACTCTTTGTTTCTGAACTTCTTCTTTAATGACAAAATATTTTAATTCCATATGCTTGGCACCTCTTGAGTATTTATCATTTTTTTAGAAGAATATTGCTGCAGAATTATCACAATAAATTTTCAGCGGCTTGGCAATAGTGTCGATAATTCCAAGTCCTGAAATAAAATTTCGCAACCATAATGCATGGATTGTGGCTTCAAAACATGCTACAAACTCAGCTTCCATTGTGGATAAGACAATGACAGATTGTTTGGCACTTTTCCATGATACTGCTCCTCCTCCAAGAAGAAACAAATAATCAAAAGTGGACTTTCTACTGTCGATGCATCCGGCAAAATCTGAATCTGAGTAACCCATCACTTCCAAGTGATTAGTTTTTCTATACATGAGCATGTAATTCTTGGTGCCTTGAAGATACCTTAAAACTTTCTTAGCAGCTTTCCAATGATCAATTCCAGGGTTACTTTGATATCTGCCGAGCATTCCAACCGCAAAACTAATGTCCGGTCTTGTACAGGTTTGTACATACATTAGACTTCCTACAACAGAAGCATATGGAATTGAATCCATTTGTTTTCGTTCGATATCATTCTTTGGACATTGCCTAAGACTAAATTTGTCCCCTTTTTGAATTGGAGAAATTCCAGCTGAACATTTTTTCATATTAAATCTCTATAGAATTCTTTCAATGTAAGCATTTTGAGACAATCCTAATAGTCCTTGTGATCTATCACGAAATATTTCAATTCTTATCACACAGGATGCCTCACCCATATCTTTCATTTTAAAATTCTTACAAAGAAAATCTTTTGTCTTATGCAATATGTCTAAATCATTAGCAGCAAGCAAAATATCATCAACATACAGGACTAAAAATATAATTTTGCTCCCACTGATCTTTTGATATATGCAATGATCAACAATATTCTCTTCAAAATCAAAAGATGTGATGGTATCATTAAACTTAATATACCATTGTCTGGAAGCTTGTTTAAGTCCATATATTGATTTCTTAAGTTTACACACTAGATGACCTTTTCCTTCAATTGAGAAACCTTCAGGTTGGTCCATATATACTTCTTCCTCAAGATTTCCATTCAAAAAGGTTGTTTTCACATCCATTTGATGTAGCTCTAAATCATAATGAGCCACTAGTGCCATGATAATACGTAAAGAGTCTTTCTTTGAGACAGGTGAAAATGTCTCTTTATAATCAATACCATCTTGTTGAGTGTATCCTTTAGCAACAAGTCTAGTTTTATATCGTTCAATATTGTCATTCGAGTCACGCTTGGTCTTAAAGACCCATTTGCATCCAACTCGTTTGGAACCTTCTGGCAATTCAACGATATCCCAAACATTATTTTCATACATGGATTGCAACTCTTCTTTCATTGCTTTAATCCATTTATCTGACTCTAAACTTTCTATGGCTTGTGAAAATGAAACTGGATCTTCATAAATTGCATAATCTAATTCTTGCAAATAAGTTTCATAATATTTTGAAATAGCACTTTTTCTTATTCTTTGAGATCTTCTCAATGCTATTTCTTGCGACTTATTTGAATCAAATCTTTGTGAGTTAGTTTCTTCAGGGGATATTTCATCATGTTGTTCAGTATTGATAACTGGGACAACTTTTGGAACAATACTGGATGAAGGAATACTTTTAGATAAAGGAATATTTATCTTAACTTCCTTTATATCCACATTTTGTTGTTCGTCGCTCCCACTAACTTCACCATTCTCAAGGAATTTTGCATTACCAGTTTCTATTATCCTTGGATTATGGTTAGGACAATAAAATATGTACCCTTTAGATTTCGCTGGGTAACCAATAAAGTACCCACTAACTGTTCGAGAATCTAACTTTCTTTCATGTGGATTATAAACTCTTGCTTCCGCTGGACAACCCCAAACATGCAAGTGCCTTAAGCTAGGTTTCCTATTTGTCCATAACTCAAAAGGAGTCTTTGGAACTGCTTTAGTAGGAACCCTATTAAGTAAGTACATTAATGTTTTTAAAGCATATATCCACAATGATTTAGGTATGATGAATTACTCATTATACTTCTAACCATATCCATTAATGTACGGTTACGTCATTCTGCCACACCAGATTGGAAAATTTCTAAAATAGAAAATTTCCAAAATTGGAAAGTTTCCAAAGATGGGAAGTTTTCACAATTATCATAAAATTTCAGAAACTAGGATATTTCAAACGTTTGCGAAGTTTCATGAGGATTTCCAAACTTTAAAATTCCTAAATCTAAAATTTATAATAATTGGAAAATTTCCATAATTGAAAATTTTTCCAAAATTGAGATCATGACAAAGTTTTCCACAAAACAATTATATGATTATGTCGAACACTAATCGGCTCTGATACCACTGTTGGGACCGGGTGCATGTTGACAAGGATACGGGTTCGTAAATTTTAAAATATTTACGTGCAGCGGAAGAATTAGCATAAATAATTTCTTAAATTATTTTCAACTACGTATCTAGCATGCGACCTTATGATGTGTGGACATGATCATAAATTAAAATTTTGCGAAAAGTAAACTAATTTACTTCAATACCTCGCGTAACTCGAAGAAAGGGACGAGATCCAACCGTAGCGTCCCTTGGAAGCTCCGCCTCTATTCGCGTCCACGCCGAGTTCTCTTCGGGATGACTTCGTAAAGTCACGAGTTTTGTGCCGACGAGAACTACTAGATTCTCTAAAGGCACAACTAGAAGATCAAGAGAGAAGAAAGGAAACTAACCACCAAGAAACGGAATCTAAATTCCGGGAAGGAAGGAGTTGCGATCCGCTTCTTCTTCTTCTTGGTTGGCTTCTCCTTGGTGATGATGTTGCTCACGCCAACTCTAGGTCGTGTGAGGTGCGCCGGCCCTAGCAAGCAAGGAGGGCGCTGGCCCTAGGAAGCAAGGAGGGCGCCGGCCCTAAGGGGAAGAAAGAGGGAGAGATTAAGAGAGAGAGGGAGAGAACTAATCTCTTGATTGATCTCAATTGATTGGAATTCAAGGCTTGCCTTTGGTTCCTTTATATAGTAGTCTCTCCCTTGCTAAGTCTCCTCTTTAACGGAATTAACGGAATTAATTTTTATAAGAAATTTATCTTATAAATTTTCTTATGAATTATTCCGTTATGCTTAGTTTTATTATAACTAACTTTATAATAAAACAAATACTTCTCTCATTAATTATGGAATAAATTTTACAAGAAATTTATAAATCTTCTTTATTATGGAAAAATCAATTCATAATTGATTTTATAAAATTAAAATAAACCATTCCATGGATCATTTTAATTTCCATAAAAGAATAAATTTCTACAAATTTTTTTATATAAATTTCTTTATACAAATTTATTTATCCATAATTTATAAAACAAATCGCGCTAGATTTATTTTATTAATTAAACCAAATAAATTGGTTTCTCCCCATTGTAGTGGCCGGCCAAACCAAAGAGGGTTGGCACCCTCTTTGGCTGGCCAAACTGAGCCGAACCATCGCGAATTAAACTCATTTAATTCGCCCAATAAGCCTTCAAAAGACTTAGTCATTTTAAGCTTCCTTTGCGCCTCTGATTAACTCAGATTCGTCTTATTTCTCTTGATCGAAAAATATATTTTTCAACTCGTTTTAAATCCCTCGGATTACTCATAGTGCGTGTGACTAAATAGGCTTTCGATTTATGTCGGCCGTCTATAATCAACTAATTATAGAACGATCATGAGTGGCACCTAGTAGTATATCGTGACCCCCAATTAATCGAAAGATCAACGGTTTGACCTTAGAAGTAATTCTGAAACCCTTCAGCAGCTCTAATGAATCGTGCCCCATTCCCTTCACCATCTTATACCCACTTGGTTCAGGACATGGTCTGTGTGTGTCAGTCCCCACTAGGCTGACTACGTCACACCTAGCCCAAGTAGTGTCTTTCTCGTCCTTTGGATTTCTAATTACTCTCATGTATTTAAGAGACTCATACTCCAAACATGATATGCTCTGGCCAGAGGCTTTGAGTAACAATCTGACGATAGGCCTGGGTATACATCTCCTCGCAAGGAGTGGTGAATCCTTTGTAGGCTGTTCAAACATCTTCGGGCACTTCGGCTTATACCCAATCATCCTGGGTCCACACCTCCTTGGAGATGCTTGCTTAAGATGTTAAAGTATAAGTCTCCATGACCAAGATGACTTGAGCACCGCAAGTCAAAGGAACATCGTACTTAAGCTGCAGTAAGAACTTCATTGACATATCTATATAGATTACCATATGAAGTTTTACAGCTAGACACTCCAATGAACTAGTTCCCTTAACTAGCATCCATGTTTATCTCCGGACATCCCAATGTCACCAGCCAGTGAGAATCAGCTGATTAGAGAATAACCCATGCTAGTCTCAACAGAATTGATAATGTCCGTTTTTATCAATTCATCGACTAGGGATATTTTCAATACTTCACATTTGCACATGTAAAGATAATCACTAGTTGTGATCCTATCACAAATTCTCTTATGCTGTGAATTGTATTGCGGACATTCAGTAGATGAGTTTAAGATCCCAATCAAATACACAAACATGTATACTCAAATAGTGAATTATCATTTATTAAAATAAATGTTTACAATCATAAGGCGATTGCCTTAGGATACTTCTCTCATATCACTAACAACTAATCCTCATCTTTCTCCTTAACGCTATTTTGAGCACGACTTTAAACACTTAATTTCTCATTCACCCGTAATTGGTTTTGAGCAAATTAATAGTCTAGATTTATCTACGCGAAACATAGATTTCGATTTTGAAGTCAAATATGACTTTCATCGATCGATGGTACTTTGATTTCGCCTCGCAAAATCATATCCAACAATCCCCCACATGAATGGAAATTAATGTATGCATGTTGACACTTTACAAGAGTCCAATCGATAAGTCAAAGCATCGGGAGAGGTAGCTTGTGGCTTTGAACCTTCCGTAGTGGAATGTTATCGAGTATACTAGGCTGCGCAGTGAACGTGATGTCTTGAACTGCTCAGCTGTTGGTGTATACTAAGACAATAACACCCACACAGAGACTTTTCTCCCCTACTTTTGGTTCTCATAGTTGGTTCCGTTTCGGCCATGGACACCTTCTTGGATTCATGAGTGTTTCATTGAAGCGGCCTATCTTCACACTCACATAGGTGACACTTCTATCTAGAGTATCCTACCATACTCTACCTTATAAAGGTATAGAAGTCATTAAAAGCATATGCTTAACCTCACTACATGTGATAGGACAGCACCAATTCATCCTAGGTTTGGGATAGAGATAACACATCTCTTGTGCTGTTACACAACTTCTGTAACTTCGTTGTCCCATTGAACCAAGATCTTGGGATCTCCAGTCAACAAGGTTGGGTTACCGCTACAGCCGTTTTTAGTTGTAGATTTTTAATCCCATTCCTCTTGATGAGCAGTATACTTGATCTCGATTTAGCCCTTCGTAAGGGGATCTGCCAAATTATCTTTAGATTTGACATAATCGATTGCAATCACTCCGTTCGAAATCAACTGCCTAATGGTATTGTGTCGACGGCGTATATGTCGTGACTTACCATTGTACATGCTACTCTGTGCCCTTCCAATCGCCGATTGACTATCACAGTGGATAAGTACGGCGGGCACAGGTTTCATCCAGCTCGGAATATCTTCCAAGAAGTTCCGCAGCCATTCAGCTTCTTCAGCTGCTTTGTCAAGTGCTATAAACTCGGATTCCATAGTAGACCGAGCAATGCACGTCTGCTTAGTGGATTTTCAAGACACCGCTCCCCCACCGATCGTGAATACATATCCACTAGTGGATTTGGATTCTTTTGTATCCGATATCCAATTAGCATCACAATATCCCTCTAAGACAGCGGGATACTTTCCATAATTTAATCCGTAGTTCATAGTATATTTCAAATATCTAAGAACTCGCATTAATGCTTTCCAATGAGTGTCGTTTGGATTACTCGTGAAACGACTCAATTTGTTGACCACACAGGCAATATCCGGGCGAGTGCAGTTTGTGAGATACATCAAACTGCCTATTATCCGAGAATATTCCAATTGTGATATGGGCTCACCTTGGTTTTTTGCTAAGTGTTGACTTAGATCCATCGGCGTTTTGACAGTAGAGAGGTCGTATGCATTGAACCTTTTCAATATTGACTCTACATAATGGGATTGTTTTAAAACTATCCCATCGGATGTCTTGAGAATTTTAATTCCCAATATGACATCTGCTAGACCCATATCTTTCATGTCGAAATTCCTGGTCAACATTTTCTTAGTATTCATGATTATATCATGATTACTTCCCATTATAAGCATATCGTCTACGTATAGACAGACGATTACATAGCTTTCAGGTGTGCTTTTGACATAAATGCATTTGTCACATTCATTTATTTTGAATTCGTTTGACAGCATTATTTTGTCAAATTTTTCGTGCCACTGTTTGGGCGCTTGTTTAAGTCCGTACAACGACTTAACAAGTCGACACACCTTGTCCTCTTTTCCCGGAGCTACGAACCCCTCGGGTTGCTCCATGTAGATTTCTTCTTCCAATTCACCATTTAAGAATGCAGTCTTAACACCCATTTGGTGTATTTCAAGGTTATACAGTGCTGCTATAGCTATCAGCACTCGTATGGACGTAATCCTTGTCACCGGTGAGTAGGTATCGAAGTAATCTAAGCCTTCCTTTTGCTTGTACCCTTTGGCTACAAGTCTGGCCTTATACTTGTCAACCGATCCATCAGCTTTATACTTGCGTTTTAGTATCCACTTACAACCTAATGGTTTAGTACCAGAAGGAAGGTCTACTAATTCCCAAGTATGGTTATTCATGATGGACTCGATTTCACTATTGACTGCTTCTTTCCACAATGGGGCATCGGGACCAGAGAGAGCTTCACTTAATGTTCTTGGCTCCATTTCCGACATAAAAGTCATGAAATCCGGCCCGAACGATTTCTCAACTCTAGCCCGTTTGCTCCGTCGTGGCTCTTCGATTTGATCGTCAATAGTCCTTTTATGACAACTAAGTTCTGGAATGTTATCTTCGTTTGGACTTTCGTTGTCATCACTTTGAACGTTTACCTTTTTATTTGGGAACACGTCTTCAAAGAATATTGCATTCCGAGATTCAATGGTTGTACCCACATGAATATCAGGAATGTCTGACTTATGAACTATGAAGCGATATACACTACTGTTTTGGGCATATCCGACAAATATCGCATCGAACGTTTTAGGTCCGATCTTTACTTGCTTTGGCTTAGGTACTTCGACCTTTGCTAAGCACCCTCACACTTTCAAGTATTTGTATGACGGCTCGCGGCCTTTCCATAGTTCATATGGCGTTTTGTCATTTTTCTTGTGAGGGATTTTATTGAGAATGTGGTTTGCTGATAATATAGCTTCCCCCCACAAGTTCTGGGGTAAGCCTGAATTTATTAGCAAAGCATTCATCATTTCTTTCAGTGTTCAATTTTTACGTTCGGCAACGCCATTCGATTGGGGTGAGTAGGGCGCCGTTGTCTGATGAATAATGCCAAATTCTGAGCAGAATTCATCAAACGGTGCACCATATTCTCCACCTCTATCGCTACGAATTGTTTTAATTCGTTTATTAAGTTGATTCTCAACTTCAGTTTTATAGGTTCTAAAAGCTTCTAAGGCTTCGTCTTTACTTCTTAAAAGAAAGACATAACAGAACCTCGTGCAGTCATCGATAAAAGTAACGAAGTACTTTTTACCTCCTCTAGTTTGCACGAATATTAAATCACATAGATCACTATGTATTAATTCTAGAGGCGTCGTTGACCTTTCCACCGAGTGAAAGGGTAGTCTCGTCATTTTCGCTTCCACGCACACTTCACATTTGTGCATTTCGTCAATATCGATGTTCGGTAATAAATTTAGCTTGATGAGACGTTTTAGTGTATTATTGTTAACATGTCCGAGTCGATCATGCCATAAATAAAAACACTCAACAACATAGCTGGAAGCTTTTATTTTATTACCATTAAATTCACGGTGTACAGTCATTACAACCATCTTGAACAGATTTTGTTCCAAGTATCCCTTACCTATGAAGACACCGTTCTTCGTAAGTACAAAGTTGTTGGACTGGAACACCAATTTGAAGCCGGCTTTAACAAGTGCCGCTCCAGAAACTAAGTTCTTCCTGATGTCGGGAACATGGAGCACATCAATGAGAGTTAGCTCCTTTCCGGACGTCATTTTCAGAACTACTTTCCCGAGTCCAACAATCGGGGATGAAGCGGAATTGCCCATAAAGAGCGTTCTTCCGCTTATCGGGGTATACGTGGAGAACAGCGCCTTATCTGAACAGATATGGCGTGTTGCTCCAGTATCGATCCACCACTGCCTCGGGTTGTCCACTACCGTATTGGCTTCAAACACGACCGCAGCGAGGTCCAGGTCCATTTCGTTGGAAGTTGCGACCTGGTTTGCATCATCCTTCCGGCCTTTGGTTGGCTTCTTCGGACGTCTGCAGTCTTTGGACATGTGTCCTGACTTTCCGCAGTTGTAGCAGGACCCCTTGAATTTGCCTTGAGCCTTCTTGATTGGTTGTTTCGGCTTCTTGGCTCTTGGTTCCGCCAGGTTGGACATCTCGTCAACTGTCCGCTTTGTTCCTTTAGAGTCAGAAAATTTTCGGTTATCCTCCTCTATGCGCAGCTTCAGGATCAGGTCTTCAAGTGTCATCTCCTTTTGCTTGTGCTTCAGGTAATTTTTGAAATCCTTCCACGACGGAGGGAGTTTCTCGATTACCGTGGCCACCTTGAATGATTCATTTAGTGGCATGCCTTCGGCGTCCAGATCATGCATTATTATTTGCATGTCTTGGACTTGAGACATTATGCTCCTGGAATCCACCACCTTGAAATCCAAAAACTGGCCGACGATGAATTTCTTTAGTCCGGCGTTGTCGGTTTTGTATTTCTTCTCCAGAGATTCCCACAGGGATTTGGCTGTCTCAATTACGTTAAATACGCTGTACAACGCATTGTCCAGTGCATTGAGAACGTAGTTGCGGCACAGAAAATCCCCATGTGACCACGCTTCGCGAGCAGCCTGACTCTCGGAATTATTTTCCGCAGCGGCTGGCGGGTCATCACGCAAAAACCGTACAAGGTTTAGCGTGGTTAAGTAGAACAGCATCTTCTGCTGCCATCTCTTGAAATCGGCTCCGGCGAATTTCTCTGGCTTCTCGGCGTGCGGGATGGAGGTCGGTATGTCGTTGATCACGGCCATTTCAGTTTGCCAATATCATTTTACGATTGCTGGCGGTCCTGTGACCTTTTTGTAATCTCCGCGGTATTTGACTTAGTCGATTTTACTCGACCGTCGGAACTTCCGGGAGGTTGTTGCCGGGAGGTAGCAAACTGAATTTGTTTACGTCGAGGCTAGTGTTGGACACTATCTCCGTAAAACGATATTGCTCCGCTACGGTGCTCACGGATAGCAGCAATTCGTTCCCAAGATACAACGACGTTGTCTCGGAATAGTAGCACTTCAAATTCCGAGACTGGCGAACCTTTCCGTAGGATTTTCGGACTCTCGATGCAGAAGATGAGCTCTCTAATGCTTAGATGCTTGAATGCTTCGAATGATTGAATGAATGAATATTTCCAAAGGAGGATCCTTTATATAGTAGGTGAAGAGGCAAGTGACCCTTGGTGAGGACTGATCCGAACCATCAATTCATAACCCTTTAAAGGGTTCTGATCTCAGCCATTAGATCTGAAGAGTTATAACTCTTCAGATGGCTTTTAATCTAGTTCGTTAGATCTGAAGAGATTTTAACTCAATCTAATCTCGTCCGCTGGATTCGAAGAGTTATAACTCTTCATCCCATCTTTGATCTGAGCCGTCAGATTACTCCATTTAATCGGACGCTCCAGATCAGTCCCCTCGCTAATGGTCTGATCGTGACCCTGCAGTATCAACGATCCAGATCGCGCCCCATGCGATCTTGTTGCCATCTTCGATCCAACGATCGTCATCTGTCTGCCCAGTCAATAGCCCAGTCAGCGCTCTCCCTGCACAGTCATGTGTCACGCAGGCACGCCACGTCATCCGTGACCATGCCACGTCACTGCCACGTGGAGCATAAATGAAGATCCTCAATGCTCCTCGCGACGACGCGTACGTGCGAAGTGCAAAGTGCGCCAACAAAGCGCCCATTGCGCGTGCGCGCGTGCGCGCGTGGCGGGCTCTCAGGTGCGAGCACCTGCTCGCCCAAGGGTAGAGAGCACCTGTGCTTTTTGTATTGACTGCAAAAGCACAGCAACACATATAAGGAAACATTGGCTTTCGCCAATTAGCGATGTGGGACTAATCCCCATCTTTCACCTTAACGCTATTTTGAGCACGACTTTAAACACTTAATTTCTCATTCACCCGTAATTGGTTTTGAGCAAATTAATAGTCTAGATTTATCTACGCGAAACGTAGATTTCGATTTTGAAGTCAAATAT
This sequence comes from Boesenbergia rotunda, assembly GCA_024364735.1. Lineage (NCBI taxonomy): Eukaryota > Viridiplantae > Streptophyta > Magnoliopsida > Zingiberales > Zingiberaceae > Boesenbergia > Boesenbergia rotunda. The sequence goes on along the minus strand of JAGFNQ010001894.1, from coordinate 422,365 downwards.
GACTTTCATCGATTGATGGTACTTTGATTTCGCCTCGCAAAATCATATCCAACACATTTAACCTCTTAGGAGTACCTCGTCAGCTAGGATCTTGGAGCAATTGAAGCACACACATCGCATAATTGTAAGAAGTGGCAGCGTGTGCAGTTATTAACTGCACACGCTGCAGCGTGTGCAGTTATTGCACACGCTGCAGGGAGTGGGCTCGATGCCCCTCCCCCTCCACTCCTTCTACACCCCTTTGCTCCCCTATATAAGAAGGGGGGTAGGGGGTTCATTCAAGGCAAGTGTGAGTGAAGGCATTTGGAATTCTAGAAGTGAACATCCAAAGCGTTCGAGGGATTTGGTTCGTGATACCGAGAGGGGAAGAGCTTTCCGACTCGTGATCGTTCTTCCGACGACAAGCACGAAAATCAACGAAGGACACGTTGAATCCACTGTAAGTGTTTACCGTTTTTCAATATGTAGATTCGTTCACAATTTCATGCTTAGATTAACAATGGTATCAGAGCTTAGATTCGTTCTAAATAGCATGAAATTGCTTCGCCGGAAAATCGCGACTTTGTGTCGGCAGATTTTTTTCGAGTCGGTCGACTTTGTGTCGGCAGATTTTTTTCGAGTTGGTAAAATAATTGTTAGCGTTGCGAACCGACGATCCCACTCGGCCGTGTTGTACGCTACCGATTAACCGCGTTCGTCGCGGTAAAATTTTTTTTCCTTCAGTGGATGGAAAACGAAGGTTTCATTAATTTTAATTCATCTGAAATTTTTTTATGCATATATATTATAATACGTTTTTTTATTAAAAAACGGTGGAAGAAAATTTAAAAAAAAAACAAAACGGAAATTTGTTTTTGCATGTTAATTAAGGCCGAGGCAGTAGATACGGAAAAAATTTGCATATTTTTTTTTCTATTAAATTAATTAGCTTTGTGCTTTAATTAATTGCTTGGTTGAATTTGTATTAAAATTTAGCTATTGGTTATTGGAACTAGACCAAAATTTGATTAAATGGATTGGATTTTAGTTAGAATTAATTAAATCCGATTAAGTTAGTTCATTTCAACTGGAATTTAAATTATTAGTTAATTTAATCAGACCAACTTGAACCAACTATGTTTATGTCTAGTTTGAACCATTAGTTGGTTTTGTTGGATCGAGAATTGCGAGAGAGGGGGGGTGAATGTCGCAAATCGTTCGGATTTAAAAAAGAGTAAGTGCGCAGCGGAAATAAGACACAAAAACAATGCTAACACGGTCGTTTTACTTGGTTCGGAGCCTGTGTCGACTCCTACTCCAAGGCCCACGGTCGTTGACCGTTTTCTGCGGGCAATTCTATACGTTCGAGAAAGTTAACAATAAAAAGTATTACAGAATCAGCCTAGTAAACTTAATTAAGCTCTTCGTTACCGACGTCCGGTGTAGATCGAAGTGTTGGAGCAGCAGGACGTCGTCAGCTCGAGTTGAAAGAGTTCTGGAGCGTGTCGTGGAAGCAGAAGAGCGTGGAAGCGTCGCAGTAATTGATGCTTTGAAGAAGGAGGTCGAGGGCCCTTTATATAGGGCCTGGGGGCGCCCTGGTCGACGGGGGCGCCCCCCCATGTGGCAGCAGATCCGGTTGTTGCTCGGTCGCCGTCTGATCCCCTTATCCTCGGGATCCGGTTTGACCGGGGCGCCCGGATGGCTCGGGGCGCCCGCATTGACCGGTCAAAGCCTCATCTCTTCGGCTTCGCAGGGATGCGCTTCGGCAGCTGGCAGTGGGGGCGCCCGCGACAAGCGGGGCGAAGCGCGTTGAGGTTCTTACAGACTTGGGTTGACCTTGGGGGCGCCCGGATCGTCCGGGGCGCCCTGCTCAGCTTCTGCCTCACTCCTTTGAGGCTCTCTGAGCTGCAGATACTCAGTCCTTCGATCCTGCATCCAGGGTTAGTCCAAACAACAATTATATTATTATTTTATATAGCCTTAGCTGTCTTGGTTCTGACTTTGGTCTCCAAAATGGAGCCCTAGGTCAAACCGACGCCTAATGTTCTCTCAAGGGGAACGCGTCCTCACCTACTCCTCTCGGGAGAATTTACCTGGTGCCAACCGGATCCTCCAGTTGGACTTTTGCCCGGCAGTCCTTCTCCAGGTCTTGAGTTTCGCCCAGCAGCCCTTCGCCAGGACTTGGTTTTTGCCCAGCAGCCCTTCGCCAGGTCTTGAGTTTCGCCCAGCAGCCCTTTGCCAGGACTTGGTTTTTGCCCAGCAGCCCTTCGCCAGGTCTTGAGTTCCTGACAGCCCATCGTCAGGTGCCTAGCATCCCTTCGCTAGGACTTGGTTTTCGCCCAGCAACCCTTCGCCAGGACTTGGTTTCCTGACAGCCCATCGTCAGGTGCCTAGCAGCCCTTCGCTAGGACTTTGTTTCCTGACAGCCCATCGTCAGGTGCCTAGCAGCCCTTCGCTAGGACTTTGTTTCCTGCACTCTCAAGCATCATTGTTAGATACCAAACAACCCTTAACTTTGAATCCTTTGCCAATATCAAAACAAGGTTCGATCTGGTGCTTCCTGCACCAACAGGTTTGACTAGACCATATTGATCCAATAAAATCAGGATCTAGTTCAAACCACTAGTTAATCAGATCAGTTTAATACAAACCAGAACCATTTTGTTTGGTTCGAACAATAGATTTGACTTTAAATTAAGTGAGCAAACGACTAAGATAAGTCATCCCTGTCCGATTAGATTAGTTCTAATGAGGATAATGGACCCAGACTAAGGATTTGATTTCCCAATCGATCAGTCCGATGTCAGTCAATCGAGGCTCCTCGAAGAAAATTTATTTTTCTTGTCTATTTGTGATTTTACGTGTATACATATGAATTGAATTGAACCAGTTTTGTACTGGATTGTCGGTTTTGTACTGACAATGTATATTTTTCAATTCTAAATATTGCACGATAGGGACAGCATGACTGGTCATAATGAGCGACTAGAGGAGCTATTGGCGGAATTTAGGACAGTTTTCTATAGTCCATTTCTTGGAGTCCAGGGCGTTATAGGACGACTGGATCGGATCTTCTGAAAACTTGAGCAGGTCGGGTTCCCCATGATCGATGATCACCGAATCGGGGAATTAATGCGTGCTCTACCAAAGAGAGCAGGGAAAGTTGCGAATCAGATATGGGCTGAACACAGCTTTCGCCTCTCCTACATAGAGCTATGCAATCAGCTGCTGCGCCAACAGTTTCCTGAGGACTTGGGGGAATCTGATTCCGAGTCTGAAATGGAGGAGGATCCTGAACCCGAGGAGAATCTCGAGGAAGAGGAGGATCCCGAGATTCTTGAATACGAAGTAGATCCCGAGATGGAGGAGGATCCAGAGGAGGATCCAAAGATGGATCTGATTGAAGAATTCCAAGGGGATCCTGAGGAAATTGATTGGGATCCGGACGTGGATAATATGGAAATAGAGCAGGATCTAGAAGAAGAAGAAGATCCTGAAGAGACAGTAGAGGATCCTGAAGAGGTCCCAGAGGAGATTCCTCCTCCACCTGAGGTCACTCTGGTCCAGACTAGAGAGACGGGTCAATTTTTAGCTACGATTCTACTGTCCGCTCTATTGGGAGCAATATCAACCTATTTGTTCTCTTAGCTTCCTTTAGTTACTGACGTTATGTACAGTCAGTATTTATCCATGTAGTGTAATTGTCGTTATGTACGAACAGTTTAAGTAATGTTATATGTTAACAAATTTGTTAAATAATTAGTTTATTTGATGATAATTAGTTCATTATAATTAAATGATTAGTTCATTTAATGATGATTTGTTCATTTGATGGGATGTGTGTGATATAACTAATCATTGTTTATTAGATTGGAACATATATACAAAGGATGAGTGGGAACGCGGTTGTCACTTGATTTTGTAAACCAACTCTATTTACAATGAGTTAGTTATTGATTACATGCATATAACATACACTGAATTACTAAATAATGCGTTTATTTATATTAGGTCATGGCAACAAAGAATATTATAGCTGAACTGAACAAAGGAGAGAAACTAAATGGGGACAACTACAAAATATGGCACCTCAAGATACAGTATGTACTTGAGGAACAAGAAGTTCTAGAAGCTGTAAATCAGTTTATGGTAGAACCTGTAGACGGTGCTACCGCCCAGCATAAGCGTGATCTTGATGCCTACAAGACATGGAAGAAAAAGGACTCCACAGCAAAGGGCATTTTGATTAGTTCAATGGTTGATGACCTAGTGTATGAGTATGAGCCATTGCCTTCAGCTCATGCTGTCTGGGTTGCCCTAAGAAATAAATATAGTGGAGTTAGCATAAGTAACCTTCGCCAGCTGACAATCAAATTTGACAGCTTCAAGAAACGCCCGAATGTCACCATGACCCAACATCTTAGGGAAATGGGAAATATGATTCGAGAGCTAAAAACTGCCGGTCATGAGTTGACAGATGAACAACAGGTTCAGGCAGTTATCCGTTCCCTTCCTGATTCTTGGGAATCGATGAAGCAGAATCTTACTCACAGTGAAAGCATTAAAACTTTCATTGATGTCTCACACCATGTTGAACTGGAGGCGGAGAGAGTAGAATCTGCAAGGATATCTGGACAAGCTTTCATAGCTGAAGGATCTAGACCCAAGAATAAGAAGATATGGTTCAAGAAAGGAAAGGGAAAGGGAAGAGGAAAAGAAGCTGCTGCTGGGCAAGGCCCGATCAAGAAGGAGTTTAAAGGAAAGAAGTATGGAAAGAAACCTAAAAGCAAGCTGACTTGCTATAACTGTGGCAAGAAGGGCCACTTCGCTCGAGATTGTACCGAGCCGAAAAAGGTAATTCCATATTTAACTTCTTTTCATGAGCATAATGTTGCTAGTTCAGTGTTGTTAGCTGATTCTCATCCTTTGTGGATTATAGATTCAGGAGCAACGAACCACGTAGCTCGTGATCGAGCTACATACGTGGAGTACCGTCGGGTACCAGCTGGTAACAAATGGATATATGTAGGAAACAATGCAAGAATTGAAATCAAAGGCATTGGCACTTGCAAGCTCAACCTTCGTGGTGGACAAACGTTGTTTCTACATGATGTCCTTTATGCTCCTGATATTCGACGGAATTTGATTTCCGTTACTTGTCTTCTTGATTTGGGCTATTGTATAAACTTTTACAGTCGTTGTGTGGAACTTCGAATTAACTCTGTGTTAATTGGGTGTGGTTATGTAATGAATGGTTTCATGGTTCTTGATGTGGAACATGATATTAATTGCGGAATTAATAGTTGTTTTTCAAACATTGCTCTTGCTAGTGATGCTGATATCAATAAGGAAATTTGGCATGCTAGACTAGGACATATAGGACAAGAAAGAATGAATCAATTAGCTAAGGAGGGTCTATTAGGCTCTCATGCTAAGATTAACTTGTCAGTATGTGAGCATTGTCTTGCTGGAAAAGCAACGAGGAAACCATTTGGCAAGGCTATTAGAGCTGAGTCACCATTGCAATTAATTCATTCGGATATTTGTGGTCCGATGAATGTGAAGGCTAGACATGGAGCTTCCTATTTCATTACATTCATTGATGACTTCACACGTTTTGGTCATGTGTATTTGATCTCTCATAAATATGAAGCATTGGATTGCTTCAAACGTTATTTAAATGAAGTTGAGAATCAAATGGAACGTAAGGTTAAAACCTTACACACTGACCGTGGAGGTGAATACTTGTCTGATCAGTTCAAGACAACTTGTAATGACCGAGGGATTATTAGACAGCTAACTATCCCAGGAACTCTACAGCAAAATGGAGTTGCTGAAAGAAGAAATCGGACTCTTCTAGATATGGTTAGGTCTATGATGGCTCAAGCTAATTTGCCAATTTCCTATTGGGGAGATGCATTATTAGTTGGGACCTACATACTTAACCGAGTGCCTTCCAAGTCTGTTCCATCTACTCCATATGAACGTTGGACAGGCAGAAAACCAGATTTGAGTAATCTGAGACCCTGGGGGTCAGCTGCCTATGTTCATGATAAGACTCACAAATATGGAAAACTAGGACCAAGAGGTAAAAAGTGTATCTTTATAAGGTATTCTGATACTTCTAAGGGTTATGTTTTCATTGGTGAGCAGCAAGATGGAACCGTCTCTGAAATTGAGTCAAGAGATGCCACTTTTCTCGAAACTGAATTCCCAACAAGAGGTGAAGTTGATAAGACGATTCCTTTATTTGCAATAGAGGAAGAGGATAATGTTCCTTTATCAACAACTTAGGTATCACAGGAGATACCTGAATCTAGTCAACCCAGTGGGAGTGATTTGCCAATGAATGAATTAGTTTCAGCTCCTCAACAGTCCGACTTACAAAGGAGTAGTCGCACTACAAGAATCATGACATTCCGCGACGTCTAGCGCACAAACACGTCGCTAAATGTGACCTTTGGCACCGATCAACAGACTCATCGTCGCCAAATGTTCTAACCATCACCAACCTTTATTATCTATCGTTTGGCGACACAACAAAATGAACGCGTCGCGAAAAGATAGCTCGTTGAATCATTTAGCGAAAATGAGGCATTAATGATACTCCCTGTTGACGATGAGGAACCTCGATCGGTTGAGGAAGCATTGAGATGTTCAGTCAGAGAAAAATGGAGAATTGCAATGGATGAGGAAATGGAGTCGATGAGAAAGAATCATGTTTGGGATTTAGTCGATCTTCCTCCGGGCCGAAGGGCTATTGGGAATAAGTGGATTCTCAAAATCAAGAGGAAGGCAGATGGATCGATTAATAGATACAAAGCTCGTCTGGTTGCAAAAGGATATACCCAAATGGAGGGTATTGATTTTGAAGAGACATTTTCCCCTGTTGTGAAGTTTGTGTCAATACGTGTCATTTTAGCCATAGTGGCACATTATGACTTGGAATTACATCAGATGGATGTAAAAACGGCTTTCCTTAATGGTAATCTTGACGAGGAAATCTATATGGCACAGCCAGAAGGTTATATTGCTGAAGGCCAAGAGGATAAAGTATGTAGACTTAAAAAGTCTATATATGGGCTCAAGCAAGCGTTGAGACAATGGAACATAAGATTTAATGAAGTCATTTTATCTTATGATTTTGAAATGATCAATGAGGATCATTGTGTATACCTCAAGAAGGATAAAGGAAAGATTGTCATATTATCGTTATATGTTGATGATATGCTAATAGCTGGAAATGACATACAATTTGTGATAGAAATCAAATCGTGGCTTTCATCACAATTTGACATAATAGATATGGGAGAAGCCGAGTACATCTTAGGAGTTAAGATCATAAGAGATCGATCAAAAAGACTCTTGGGTTTGTCTCAAGAGGTTTATATTACTAAGATGTTACAACACTTCAATATGTCTAATTGCAACATTGAACAAACTCCTGTAGCGAAAGGAACTGTTCTGAGCAAAAGTATGTATCCCAAGACTCCTGATGAAATAGCCGACATGAAGAAAAAACCATATGCCAGTGCCATTGGTAGTTTAATATACACTATGTTGTGTACACGTCCTGACATCAGCTATGCAGTTGGCTTGGTCAGCCGTTTCCAGTCAAACCCAGGATTGAGACACTGGAAAGCGGTGAAGAGAATATTCAGATATCTCAAAGGGACAGCGGATTATTGTCTCTGCTTCCAAGGATCAAAGTTGAGCCTGAAGGGCTACTCAGATGCAGATTGGGCTGGAGATCTTGATAACCGAAAATCCACATCGGGCTATGCTTTCTTGCTGAATGGTGGCGCCATCTCATGGAATAGCAAGAAACAAGCTTGTGTAGCTTTGTCGACAATGGAAGCCGAATATGTGGCTTGTGCAGCGGCTGTACAAGAAGCTATCTGGCTGAGAAGATTCCTGAAGCATTTGAAGATTGCTGAGGATAGTGGGAGTCCAGTTACAGTGTTCTGTGACAATCAAGCTGCAATAGCTTTTTCCAAAGATCCCAAGTATCACAGCAAAGGCAAGCATATAGAAATCAAATATAATTATGTAAGGGATATTGTTGACAAGAAAAAGGTAGTTCTTGAGTATATCCCTACACGTGCTATGCTTGCAGATCCTTTTACTAAGCCATTGACTAAAGAGTCATTTCTTGGATATGTGAAGTCCATGGGACTTCGAAAAATATAACACAATGTACAGACAAATTCATTATATATGAAAGTGCCATGATTTATTCAGTGTATGTATTGGTGTTACATTTTGAATAAAGTCTCGATAAGCATGTTGGCAGGTTGAGATTGGTCCACTCACATGGACAATCATCTCTATTTGTTGAGTATAAATAGAGGTAAGACTATTACTTATGGGATAGCTTATGTAGCTATAAATAGAGACATACTCATAAGTTGGAGTCGCCTTGATTTGTATCAAGATGAGATCATTTATGTAATGATCGGAGTAAATGAACCCACCATTTACTGAATCTGCTTAAAGCCAGATAGGAATTCATAAGTTGAATTCAGGATTAGACATTGGGTATGTCTAGATCAAATCTGTACGATGTTAATTTTGAGAAAACATGCACTCTTTTGTTAAAGAGAAAAACATTGTAGCATGTGATTCATACCACATGTGCTATAGCGACAATAAGGGTAGTAGGAGAATGGATCCCTGCTTCTCTACTATGTGAGACCCTTGAGATTATAAGTTAATCTCAGATTTACCCTATGTGACTATTTGGTTGTCTACTTGAAATTTTAATCAGTGTCTGCTACCTTAGCATGTATCCTATTGGCTATGGATGATTCGGTCTATGGAACATAACTAGGAAAGCAACTGATTAGAATGAATAGATTCAAGCTAAATAGGAAGACTAAGAGAGATTTACATCATTGACACTTATTCACTGGTCGACCAATTACATTTTTTGTTGAGTACTTAAAATGTGATTGTGAATAATTGTATTGAATGGAAATACTGAACATGCTCTTGACTTAATGGTCATCACGAGGGATTAGAGATGTTCATATTGATGTAAATGATTTAGTCTGGGGTAAAAGCAAGTGATTGATGTCTCTGATTCATGTGATAGAGCGACTAAGTAAAGTGTAATAACTTTCTTGGTATTGATCGCTCAGAGAGCAGCTAAGTTAAGTGTCACAACTTTCTTAGCAATGATTGCTCAGTATGCTTGCTGTCGCACGAATCATTTTCCCTAAAGTATGAATTGGATGATCTATTAGTCTATGTGACTATATGGTCTTTGTGACCTAATTCTTATATTGTCTATGTGACTTGACTTGTATGAGTGGGAGATGTAAGAAGTGGCAGCGTGTGCAGTTATTGCACACGCTGCAGGGAGTGGGCTCGATGCCCCTCCCCCTCCACTCCTTCTACACCCCTTTGCTCCCCTATATAAGAAGGGGGGTAGGGGGTTCATTCAAGGCAAGTGTGAGTGAAAGCATTTGGAATTCTAGAAGTGAACATCCAAAGCGTTCGAGGGATTTGGTTCGTGATACCGAGAGGGGAAGAGCTTTCCGACTCGTGATCGTTCTTCCGACGACAAGCACGAAAATCAACGAAGGACGCGTTGAATCCACTGTAAGTGTTTACCATTTTTCAATATGTAGATTCGTTCACAATTTCATGCTTAGATTAACAGGACTGTAGGTAGGTGATGTAGGACTGTAACTGGGAGAAGTAGGGTTGTAGCCTGGAGATGTTGGACTATATGCCGGCGATGTAGGACTGTATGAAGGAGATGTAGGACTATATGATGGCGAAGTTGGGCTATAGGAAGGTGAGGTTGGACTATAAGAAGGTGAGGTTGGGCTATAGGCAGGAGATGTTGGACTGTAGGCTGGAGAAGTTGGGCTATAAGCCGGAGAGGTAGGACAATAACTTGGGGAAGTAGGACAGTAACTAGGAGAAGTGGGGCTGTAACTGGGTGATGTTGGGCTGTAAGTTGGAGATGTAGGGCTGTAACTAGGAGAGGTGGGGCTGTAACTGGGAGAGGTTGGAGAATATGATGGGCTTGTGGGAGAGTAAGCAGGACTTGTAGGGCTATATCCAGGAAAACTAGGACTGTAAGTTGGTGAAGTTGGACTGTAGTCTGGAGATGTAGGACTATACCCCGGAGAAGTGAGACTGTAGCCCGGAGATGATAGACTGTAGTCAGGCGAAGAACTGGGGGAGAAAGCCATGCCTCCAACATAAGGGGAAAACTGAGCATCTGTAATGGGTGAAGCGCGAATATTTGGACTCAGCAAGTATCTTGGCGACATCATTCCTTCATGATATGGTGTTCCAGATATAGGTGAGCATGCTGGTGTCATTCCAAAATCAAGATGTTAAATCTGACATTTTTATTTCGCTCCGGAAAATTTCTCGGAAAAGGTTCTAGGGTTTCCGGGCTTCTAAACAAGGTTTAGGGGATTTAAAGGATTTAAAACCAAACCTTAAAGGGGTTGTTTGTCAAAATGTTCAAATCTAGGGGTACAAATTGAATAAAGTTAGAGTGTTGGACTTGTTGGGACCGGGTGCATATTGACATGGATGCGGGTTCATAATTTTAAAATTAATTACGTGCAGCGGAAGGTTTAGCATAAATAATTTCTATAAATCATTTAACCACACGTGCAGCGGCAGTTATCCGTTCCCTTCCTGATTCTTGGGAATCGATGAAGCAGAATCTTACTCACAGTGAAAGCATTAAAACTTTCATTGATGTCTCACGCCATGTTGAACTGGAGGCGGAGAGAGTAGAATCTGCAAGGATATCTGGACAAGCTTTCGTAGCTGAAGGATCTAGACCCAAGAATAAGAAGATATGGTTCAAGAAAGGAAAGGGAAAGGGAAGAGAAAAAGAAGCTGCTGCTGGGCAAGGCCCGATCAAGAAGGAGTTTAAAGGAAAGAAGTATGGAAAGAAACCTAAAAGCAAGCTGACTTGCTATAACTGTGGCAAGAAGGGCCACTTCGCTCGAGATTGTACCGAGCCGAAAAAGGTAATTCCATATTTAACTTCTTTTCATGAGCATAATGTTGCTAGTTCAGTGTTGTTAGCTGATTCTCATCCTTTGTGGATTATAGATTCAGGAGCAACGAACCACGTAGCTCGTGATCGAGCTACATACGTGGAGTACCATCGGGTACCAGCTGGTAACAAATGGATATATGTAGGAAACAATGCAAGAATTGAAGTCAAAGGCATTGGCACTTGCAAGCTCAACCTTCGTGGTGGACAAACGTTGTTTCTACATGATGTCCTTTATGCTCCTGATATTCGACGGAATTTGGTTTCCGTTACTTGTCTTCTTGATTTGGGCTATTGTATAAACTTTTACAGTCGTTGTGTGGAACTTCGAATTAACTCTGTGTTAATTGGGTGTGGTTATGTAATGAATGGTTTCATGGTTCTTGATGTGGACCATGATATTAATTGTGGAATTAATAGTTGTTTTTCAAACATTGCTCTTGCTAGTGATGCTGATATCAATAAGGAAATTTGGCATGCTAGACTAGGGTATATAGGACAAGAAAGAATGAATCGATTAGCTAAGGAGGGTCTATTAGGCTCTCATGCTAAGATTAACTTGTCAGTATGTGAGCATTGTCTTGCTGGAAAAGCAACGAGGAAACCATTTGGCAAGGCTATTAGAGCTGAGTCACCATTGCAATTAATTCATTCGGATATTTGTGGTCCGATGAATGTGAAGGCTAGACATGGAGCTTCCTATTTCATTACATTCATTGATGACTTCACACGTTTTGGTCATGTGTATTTGATTTCTCATAAATATGAAGCATTGGATTGCTTCAAACGTTATTTAAATGAAGTTGAGAATCAAATGGAACGTAAGGTTAAAACCTTACACACTGACCGTGGAGGTGAATACTTGTCTGATCAGTTCAAGACAACTTGTAATGACCGAGGGATTATTAGACAGCTAACTATCCCAGGAACTCCGCAGCAAAATGGAGTTGCTGAAAGAAGAAATCGGACTCTTCTAGATATGGTTAGGTCTATAATGGCTCAAGCTAATTTGTCAATTTCCTATTGGGGAGATGCATTATTAGCTGCTACCTATATACTTAACCGAGTGCCTTCTAAGTCTATTCCATCTACACCATATGAACGTTGGACAGGCAGAAAATCAGATTTGAGTAATCTGAGACCTTGGGGGTCAGCTGCCTACGTTCATAACAAGACTCACAAATATGGAAAACTAGGACCAAGAGGTAAAAAGTGTATCTTTGTAAGGTATTCTGATACTTCTAAGGGTTATGTTTTTATTGGTGAGCAGCAAGATGGAACCATCTCTGAAATAGAGTCTAGAGATGCAGTTTTTCTCGAAACTGAGTTCCCAACAAGAGGTGAAGTTGACAAATCGATTCCTCTATTTGCTATAGAGGAGGAGGATATTGTTCCTTTATCAACAAATCAGGAATCACAGCAGAACCCTGAATCTAGTCAACCCAGTGGGAGTGATTTGCCAATGAATGAATCAGTTTCAGTTTCTCAACAGTCAGACTTGCGGAGGAGTAATCGCAAGATTATTCCTAAAAGAAGGTTTAACATTGAGAATGAGGCATTAATGATTCTCCCTATTGACGATGAGGAACCTCGAACGGTTGAGGAAGCATTGAGATGCTCAGTTAAAGAAAAATGGAGAATTGCAATGGATGAAGAAATGGAGTCTATGAGAAAGAATCATGTTTGAGATTTAGTCGATCTTCCTCCGGGCCGAAGGGCTATTGGGAATAAGTGGATTCTCAAAATCAAGAGGAAGGCAGATGGATCGATTAATAGATACAAAGCTCGTCTGGTTGCAAAAGGATATACCCAAATGGAGGGTATTGATTTTGAAGAGACATTTTCCCCTGTTGTGAAGTTTGTGTCAATACGTGTCATTTTAGCTATAGTGGCACATTATGACTTGGAATTACATCAGATGGATGTAAAAACGACTTTCCTTAATGGTAATCTTGACGAGGAAATCTATATGGCACAGCCAGAAGGTTATATTGCTGAAGGCCAAGAGGATAAAGTATGTAGACTTAAAAAGTCTATATATGGGCTCAAGCAAGCGTCGAGACAATGGAACATAAGATTTAATGAAGTCATTTTATCTTATGATTTTGAAATGATCAATGAGGATCATTGTGTATACCTCAAGGAGGATAAAGGAAAGATTGTCATATTATCGTTATATGTTGATGATATGCTAATAGCTAGAAATGACACACGGTTTGTGATAGAAGTTAAATCATGGCTTTCATCACAGTTTGACATAATAGATATGGGTGAAGCTGAGTATCTCTTAGGGGTAAAGATCATAAGAGATCGATCAAAAAGACTCTTGGGTTTGTCTCAAGAGGCTTATATTACTAAGATGTTACAACACTTCAATATGTCTAATTGCAACATTGAACAAACTCCTGTAGCGAAAGGAACTGTTCTGAGCAAAAGTATGTATCCCAAGACTCCTGATGAAATACCCGACATGAATAAAAAACCATATGCCAGTGTCATTGGTAGTTTAATGTACACTATGTTGTGTACACGTCCTGACATCAGCTATGCAGTTGGCTTGGTTAGTCGTTTCCAGTCAAACCCAGGATCGAGACACTGGAAAGCGGTCAAGAGAATATTCAGATATCTCAAAGGGACAGCGGATTATTGTCTCTGCTTCCAAGGATCAAAGTTGAGCCTGAAGGGCTACTCAGATGCAGATTGGGCTGGAGATCTTGATAACCGAAAATCCACATCGGGATATGCTTTCTTGCTGAATGGTGGCGCCATCTCATGGAATAGCAAGAAACAATCTTGTGTAGCTTTGTCGACAATGGAAGCCGAATATGTGGCTTGTGCAGCGGCTGTACAAGAAGCTATCTGGCTGAGAAGATTCCTGAAGCATTTGAAGATTGCTGAGGATAGTGGGAGTCCAGTTACAGTGTTCTGTGACAATCAAGCTGCAATAGCTTTTTCCAAAGATCCCAAGTATCACAGCAAAGGCAAGCATATAGAAATCAAATATAATTATGTAAGGGATATTGTTGACAAGAAAAAGGTAGTTCTTGAGTATATCCCTACACGTGCTATGCTTGCAGATCCTTTTACTAAGCCATTGACTAAAGAGTCATTTCTTGGATATGTGAAGTCATGGGACTTCGAAAAATGTAACACATGTAAAACAATTCAATATATGAAAGTGCCATGATTTATTCAGTGTATGTATTGGTGTTACATTTTGAATAAAGTCTCGATAAGCATGTTGGCAGGTTGAGATTGGTCCACTCACATGGACAATCATCTCTATTTGTTGAGTATAAATAGAGGTAAGACTATTACTTATGGGATAGCTTATGTAGCTATAAATAGAGACATACTCATAAGTTGGAGTCGCCTTGATTTTGTATCAAGATGAGATCATTTATGTAATGATCGGAGTAAATGAACCCACCATTTACTGAATCTGCTTAAGCCAGATAGGAATTCATAAGTTGAATTCAGGATTAGACATTGGGTATGTCTAGATCAAATCTGTACGATGTTAATTTTGAGAAAACATGCACTCTTTTGTTAAAGAGAAAAACATCGTAGCATGTGATTCATACCACATGTGCTATAGCGACAATAAGGGTAGTAGGAGAATGGATCCCTGCTTCTCTACTATGTGAGACCCTTGAGATTATAAGTTAATCTCAGATTTACCCTATGTGACTATTTAGCTGTCTGCTTGAAATTTTAATCAGTGTCTGCTACCTTAGCATGTATCCTATTGGCTATGGATGATTCGGTCTATGGAGCATAACTAGGAAAGCAACTGATTAAATGAATAGATTCAAGCTAAATAGGAAGACTAAGAGAGATTTACATCATTGACACTTATTCACTGGTCGACCAATTACATTTTTTGTTGAGTACTTAAAATGTGATTGTGAATTGAATGGAAATACTGAACATGCTCTTGACTTAATGGTCATTACGAGGGATTAGAGATGTTCATATTGATGTAAATGATTTAGTCTGGGGTAAAAGCAAGTGATTGATGTCTCTGATTCATGTGATAGAGCGACTAAGTAAAGTGTAATAACTTTCTTGGTATTGATCGCTCAGAGAGCAGCTAAGTTAAGTGTCACAACTTTCTTAGCAATGATTGCTCAGTATGCTTGCTGTCGCACGAATCATTTTCCCTAAAGTATGAATTGGATGATCTATTAGTCTATGTGACTATATGGCTTTGTGCTGATTCTGTTAGTCTATGTGACTTGACTTGTATGAGTGGGAGATGTAAGAAGTGGCAGCGTGTGCTTTTGCACACGCTGCAACGTGTGCGGTTATTGCACACGCTGNAATGGCCAAGAAAGAGGCTAAGAAAGCAGTGAATGAAGTAAAAAAATTAAAACTTTTGATCGATTATATCGAAACTTGGATACAGAAGGAGAAAGAGACACTTATAGAATAGATAAAGTGAGAGAAAGGAAAACAAGAGATTTTGGTCAAATAAGATGTATTAAAAATGAATTCAATAGAGTACTAGTAAATGATGAAGAAATAAAAGAGCGGTGGAATATATATTTTCATTAACTTTTTAATAAAGGTTTAGGTGACCAACTTAACTTAGGCAATTTATGTAGGTCAAATGAGTATTGAAATTTATATTTTTATCATAGAATTCAAACTTCAGAAACAGAACAAGCTTTGAAAGGAATGCAAAATGAAAAAACTGTGGAACCAAATGATATCTCAATAGAGTATGGAAGTACTTAGGGAAACAAGGTATTGAATGACTCACAAAATTATTTAATATGATATTGAAAACGAAAAAAATGCTTAATCAATGAAGGATAAATACTCTAGGTCTTTTATATAAGAATAAAGGAAACGTACAAAATTGTGAAAACTATAGAGGTATTAAACTAATGAGTCATAATGAAACTTTGGAAAAGAGTAATAGAAAAAAGATTAAGAAAGGAGACTACGATGATCGAAAATCAATTTGGGTTCATGCATGAAAGGTCAATAATAGAGGCTATACATTTTTTTCAGACAACTAATTGAAAAGTATTGGAAGCAAAAGCAAGATCTACACATGGTATTCATTGACTTAGAAAAAGCTTATGATAGGGTCTCATGAGAAATTATATGGACAATTTTAGAAAAGACAGGTGTTGGCGTAGCATATATTAAACTAATTAAGGATATGTATGATGTTGTAATGACCAGAGTTAAGACTCCATGTAGATTAACTGAAGTATTCCCAATAAGGATAGGGTTACATCAAGGATCAACTCTAAGTCTCTATTTTTTTACACTAATTATGAACGAATTCACTAAACACATTCAAGATACAGTACCATGGTCATATTGTTTGCAGATGATATTATATTGATAGACGAGACACGTGAAGGAGTAAATGTTAAACTAGAATCTTAGCGGGAAACACTAGAAGTGAAAGGCTTTAGGCTTAGTAGAGTAAAGACAGAATATATGGAATTTAAATTTAGCAATATTAGACGTAATATGACAATTGTTAAAATAGGAGATCATGAGTTGTCTGGAACTAAGAGTTTTAAGTATTTCGGATCATTTTTGTAAAATGGTGGAGAGATAGAGAGAGATGTCTTACATAGAATACAAGCAAGATAATTGAAATGGAGTTAGTGTCGGGTGTTTTATGTGATTGTAAAGTACCTCTAAAACTTAAAGGAAAGTTTTACAAAACGGCAGTTAGCCCTGCTATGTTATATGACGTTGAATGTTGGACTATGACTCTGGCACATGAGCAGAAGATGAATGTTTCATAGATGAGGATGTTAAGATGAATGTGTGGATATACGAGGATGGACAGAATAAAGAATGAAAGCATTAGAGAGAAAGTCGGGTTGCATCTATTGAGAAAAAACTTCAAGAGACATGTTTAAGATGGTACCGATATGTACTTATACAACCAATAAATGACCCACACATTAAACGAGGGAGAGAAAGATCAAAGAAGATTTGGTTAGCAACAATAAAACAAGATAAAATTTATTTAAATATAGATGATGATATAATAGGGGACAGAGCTTAATGGTATACAAAGATCCATATAATCGATCCCACCTAATGGGATAAGACTTGGTTGTTGTATTTTTAAACTTCAAAATTTTTAAATAGGATAAAATTTGATATTAATATCGACGGAGATTTTTTTTATTTTTTTTTGTTTTCAAACTTTTGTAACATCCCGAAAAATCAATAGTGATTTTGTGGACAATCAATCAGAAAACTAGGGTTCAGAGAGTTTCTCCTCTTTTGTCTTCTCTTAGCTTTGACTCGAGTGTCAAGGAAGAACTAGAGTTTGATATAATGCTTTGATTAAGTGAAACTTTATTTAATTAAGAAAATAATTTATTTATTTAATTTTATTAGAATATCATTTAAAATTTATAATGATTGCAATAGGCGTATATTGCCAGATTATTATTATTATTTATAAAACTCTATTTAATTCAATTTTAAGGTATAATAAGATTTTAAATTTGAATTTATTTTATCAAAAAAAATTGAATGCAAAATTTTCAAATTTGATTGAGTCAAATATGAGTGGAGTTTTATGTTTTTATTTTTTTAATTTTTTTATACTTATAAATTAAATAAATTCAATTTGAAAAATTAAAAAATCTAATTAAACCTAAAATCTAATTTTTACATTCAAAATTTAGAAAATCTTGAATCTCTTTATTTTTGTTTCTATGCTAATAATTGCAATTACGTTAAAGAAACAAAATCATAAAATTTTATTTAGCTTTTATCAAACAAAATACCAAAAATAGAGGGATATTTAGGTCCTATTTACTTGGGAATAAAAAATAAGGAATATTTTCCCATTTTTACTTCGTGAAAAATGGTAATTTATTTTCCTTTCTTTTGTTTACCTAATGGGCAGACGACATTACAAATTTATCCACCATATTTTTTTGATCATTTTTAGTGCATCCACATTGGGCGGAAATGAATTTCCTCCCACCCAACTCCTTGTGCAATCGAATTTCTCCCTGTAAGAAAAAGAAAAGTAATTGGGTAGAGAAAATGCATAAGAAAAGATGTAAGGTAATAAATTTCTTGATATTTTGGATTGGGCATGAGATATACAATTTATAGAAGTATTACAATGCTCGACCAGATTAATAATGGAAAGATTTATTCTAATAATTAATGTGTTCTAATGCTAATTTGATTTGGTGTAATCATGCTAAATAATTCTCTTTTACTCCCGACAAACTCAATAACAAGTCTCTAATGTTGAGATTGATTGCTAACCTCTTGAAACGTTGTCTAGATTATAGCTTAGTGAAGATAGCAATAATTTGATCATTTGCAGAAATATAATAGACAGATAATTGTTGAGTTGCGATACGTTCTTGAACCCAATGGAAATCAATTTCACATGTTTTGTGCGAGCATGAAAGATTGGATTTGCTATAAGATACTGCTTTGATATTATTAAATTTTTAGTGTAGTATTTAATGTAAGATATAGTTAAGAAATAAGTGATTGCGGTTAAATAATTTTAGACATTATATTGGCTATAACTTTATATTAAGCCTTAGTGCTTACCATAGGTTGTTTTTTCGAATTCCATGAGATAAGATTTCGTCTAAGAAATATTGTATATCCAGTAGTACAGTATCTATCTTTCGGAGACTTTGCCCAATTTGCATCACTATAGGCATGTAAGTCTCAAAATAATTGACAATATAAAAGAAGACTATGTAGAAAAGTACCTTTAAGATAACAAAGTATTTTTTTCACACCACCTCAATTTTATTAGTAGGAGCATGCATGAATTGGCAAGCACGATTTACTATAAAGGTAATATCAAGTTGTGCAATAGTAAGTCATTGTAAGGCTTTAATAATGCTTTGATAAATGTGTGGATAGACATAGCAGGAGAGGATGACGTTGTAGAAAAGTTGTTTACAACAATTGGTATAGAGATTAGATGTTCTCCATCCATTTTGGCTCTTTGGAGACAACCTTCATAGATAAGTTTAATACCATGAAAAAAAATGAGCATTACCCAAATCTAGAATAGAAAATTATTGATTAAGAAGACTTAATAGAGTTATGATGCCCTTTTAATCATTGTTAGTTATTAAAAATATCATAGATCCATCATTGTATTTATAGAATAGAGAAGAGATAATCTTTGATCCAGAAAATCGTTGAGCTTGTGACCAGTTAGATAAACGATGAAATCATACACGAGGAGCTTACCGAAGATCATATATGGATTTCTTAAGTTGATAAACATGAGTTGGAAATTGTATGGATGAACCCAAGCGGTTGCTCTATAAATACAGTTTCCTTAAGTTGACCATGAAGAAAAGCATTAGAAACATCTAGTTGTCGTACAGGCTAACAACTACCAATAACAATAATCTCACATATGTAATTTTGATGACTAAGCTAAAGGCGTCATTGTAGACAATGCTTGATTGTTGACTAAATTATTTGGCTACAAGTAGAGCTTTGTGCCTTTCAAGAGAACCAACAACTTGATGCTTAAGACGGAATACCCATTTAGAGCCTATAATATTTATAGAGGTAGTGCGCAGAACTAAGCTCTATGTTTCATTGTGAAGAAGTGCATCAAATTTTGTATCGATTACACTACGTCAATTCAGATCCTTGTTTGTTTATGAAAAATACGTTGGTTTAATAGATTTTGAAGAGACTGGACCCCGTGGAAGAGGATCTTGGGTTGCCATTGGTAGACATAGTGCATAGATGCCACTTAAAGGAAGTATGCACCAAGGAACAATCTTCATTAGAGTCACTTATCGAAAAGTGTGAGGAAGTAGGTTGGGGTTGTGAAGATATGTCACATTCAACGAATGAAGTTGAGCATTTTCTTGATTGGATGATGTAGAGAAGGAATCAATAAAATAGACCCCAGAGAGAAGTGGAGATGTAGCTGGATATATAATACCATCACTTTCGATATTAGCATCATTTCTGGCAGTAGGAGTTAGATATCTAAGGTTTGTACAATGTTAGGTGGTATCAAGAAGGTGCAACCTATATCCGGAAGAGAGATTGAAGGTGTTGAAAAAAGAAAATAGAAACTTATCAAAATTAACATACCATGAAATATATATCCATCTAGTTGATATATGCAAGCAACCATACCCATGGTGCAAATTGCTATAACTAATGTAAACATTTTGTAGTGAACGTGAGTCAAGTTTGTGTTTAGTGTAGGAGTGTAATCACGGATAACATACACTAAGTTTTTCAAAAGGATATTTATAATTGAGCAATGGGGTAGGAAGTTGATTTATGAGATATACTACAGTATTAACGACTTTATCCCAAAATTTAGCTGGAACTGATGTATGATGGAGAAGAGCTAAAGCAGTTTCAGTTATATGTCTATGTTTTCTCTCAGTGATGTCATTTTGCTCTGGAGTGTGAGAGTAAGAGTCTCAATGAAAAATTCTATAAGAGATAAGATGACGATGGAGAACTTGATATTTGTCTTCCTAATAAAATAAAGAGAGAGTATTTTATGATTAAAATAACTTTTAACTTATTTTTGAAAATGATAGAATACCTAATAAATCAAATTCCTTCTCATAGGATAAAACCAACTATATTTACTAAAATGGTGACATAATATAAGAAGCCTTGATTAGATAAGATAGGTGCAAGGTTCCAAACACCAAAATGAATTATTTCAAGTGGAAATTAGAAATATGATTGGATGGAAAAAATGTAACTTTTGACTTTTAGGTTCTTTGCAGACCGTACATGAATAAGATGGGGAAGAGGTAAAAGAAGTACGTAAAGCATATTTATCGATGACACTAAATAATATAAAGAAAAGGATGACCAAGTCGAACATATCAAACTAGTTTATTTGTGTGTTCTCCAATAAAGGCTTTGATTGAAGAACTTTGAAGATAATAGAGGCTATTTTTTATTTCATCGCGAAACAAGGTAGTTTGTATCTAATCCTCTATCTTTTATAAAATAATGATTATTATGAAATTCAAAAATGACATTATTATCAAATCAAAACTAATGTGTGGAGATCAAAATTTTAGTAATAGATGGAACATAAAAGATGTTGCGCATGTGAAAGGTACGATTAGATAAATAAATGTATATGTTTCCAAGATTAGTAATTTACAAACTCGAGTCATCGCCTACATGCATCGTATTCGAGCCATAGTACCACATTACTTATTTATGGATATTATAGTATGATGCGATATGATGAATTGCTCTGGTATTAATATACCTCAATAGATGAAAACTCTAGTGGTTTATCAAGAACAAGCACACACAAGAGTACTTTCGGACAAACTTATGAAATAGTTGGTTGTTTTAAAGTTGTGGTACTACCAACGAAATTTGAGTCAAATTTTATAAAATATTGAATACCAATATATCCAACTCTAAGACAAATTTGATATCTTCACCTGACTATATGACAAACCGAATCTTCTAGAGCAATGATTACCAATATGACCAATAATGTGATAGATATGACATTGTTTCGAACTTTGCTTTTGGCCATGATGCGGTTGATTATCTGACATCAAAAATAAACAACTTGTTGTCCCTAGTAGTAGTAGATCCAAATTAGGAGATGATTATGACTCTCTTAAACTCTAGTGATGGTGGTTGCTTACTGTTGCTAGCTGAAAAAGAGGGAGAAGGCTCCACGATAGGTTCTAGAATTGAAGGGGATAATTGGAAAGGGGATGCCGACGCTACGGGAATTAGTGCAGAAGAGGATAGTGAGGTGTTCAATGCAAACCTCCGGGGTGGGAGGCGAAGATGATGCAGAAGGAGACTTGCAGATGTGGATCTTGACAAACCCAAGCCGAAAGTCGAAGGAAATCAAGGGTGATGAGATGGGAAAGCCAATATCACGGCGTCTGGCCTGATGGCCAAAGAGACCGACCGATTGGAAGGCCGAAGGAAACCGAGGGCGACTTAAGGCAGGGAATCATTTATCAAAACCTGGCAGTAGATGAAGGATTCTGCTGATCTTGGTGAAGAAGAAGAATTAGGGATGCTGTTGTTGGCGCGAGGAGGAGTGCAGCTTGTGGCAGCGGTAGAAGTAGAAGAAAATAAAAACCACAAAGAAAAGAAAGCAATGGCTTTGATACCATGTAAGAGAAAAGGTGTAAGGAAAGATGTAAGGTAATAAATTTCTTGATATTTTGGTTTGTCCATGATGTACACAATTTATAGAAGCATTACGGTGCTCAGTCAATTTACTTATTAATAAAGGAGCAATATTGTCAATTGATAGATTAATAAAGAAAAGATTTATTCTAATAATGTATGTCAGAATGTGTCCTAATGCTAATTTGACTTGGCCCAGTGATGTGGAATAATTCTCTTTTACTTCCAACCCAACTCATGATCTGGCCTCACGTAACAGTGGATGACAACCTCTGTACAATATCACCTCACGCAGCTGGATGGCGGCCCTAAGTGAAGTTGCCTTGCGCAGCCACAGTCGGTGACCTCGTGTGAGGCCGCTGTTATATATATATTTTTTTCTTTCTTCATTTTTTTTTTCTCTTTCCTTTCTCCTTTCCCTCGAGATTTCCCTAGAAATTTGTTTCCATTGTGAATTGTTTTCCTTCCCCGCTCTATCTTTCGGAGTAAACAAAGTGGTTAATGGTAAAAAATTTTAGCAAATATTTCTCAAACAAATTTCATATATAATTACATAAATCTATAAAATATATGTTAATTTTAAACAAAATTACATTTTCAATAATGAAAATCTCTCAGGCATGTAAATTTAAAATTGCTCCAATATTAGAGAATTTGGAAGCAAAGTATAGCCTAGTTTATTGAGTATTTGGGAAAATCTCATTTTTTATATTGTTCAATCCAACATTCTATTTGCAAAAGTCGAATAAATTATAAGTGTAAACCATTATAATAATGAAAAAAATTTACAATTTACAAGCGATTAAAGCTAAAAATTGAAATTAAATTTATTGCAAATATTATATTGAGGGATCAAATTAATCGAAGAATAGATGGTTTATGTGTTAGTTACAATTTATATTATGTAAAATTAATATGGTATTATTAGTTATCAATTAAATAAGTATTGAAGCTAGGTGAAATGATACAATATGTTACTAAAAACCGTACAAAGAAAATTACTTTGCTTTGCATGTATTGCTTTTAGTCTTGTTGTGTCTCCGCTTGATTGAGCAAAATTTTAGGCAAGAAAGAAAACATAGAAAGGAAAAGGTTGGTGATAATTGGCCAAGGGCAGGGGACGCATGTGTAAACTTTGGATGAGGTTTCTGTTGTAATCGACCAAGTTCAATCACACCTTGGAGATCAGTATTGGCGGTGAATATTAATGAGGGTCATGAAGTGGAAGTGGTGATCAGACAACAGACAATAGGCATTAGGAATTCAATATTATTCAACGATTGTGTAAT
This sequence comes from Boesenbergia rotunda, assembly GCA_024364735.1. Lineage (NCBI taxonomy): Eukaryota > Viridiplantae > Streptophyta > Magnoliopsida > Zingiberales > Zingiberaceae > Boesenbergia > Boesenbergia rotunda. The sequence goes on along the minus strand of JAGFNQ010001894.1, from coordinate 398,905 downwards.
ATACTTATAAACTCAGAACTTGGTTCAACTTGATTTTGGGGCTAAGTTAATCCAAATTGAAGATTGAGCCCACACACCATGTAATTCTAATTTCATCCATTAAGTATCTAATTAGTTTTTAATTGAAATCAACTACATTCAAATTTGATTCTATGTTCATTCAACTAGACGTAGACTCTATCAGCATGGTCTACTGGTGATTGTCAGTGTTGAGTGTTGACATGATTTGATACTGAAACTGTATCATTCAGGCTTATACCAAAATGGAAATTGACATGAAACTGAAATTTTAAATCATGTGCAATGACTAAGCTACTTTCTTGGTTTTCAATATCCTGTAGTTCAATAATATTCTTCTCTCTTAGAGGAAAATTGTATTAAATTCATTGGTGGAAACTAAAATACATAGTTGATACTGAAACTATATCATTCAGGCTTATACCAAAATGGAAATTGACATGAAACTGAAATTTTAAATCATGTGCGATGATTTAGCTACTTTCTTGGTTTTCAATATCCTGTAGTTCAATAATATTGTTCTCTCTTAGAGGAAATATTGTATTAAATTCATTGGTGGAAACTAAAATACATAGTTGATTTGACAACTAACTTCTTCCCTGTCAAGAATTATGGTCTCAAGATGAGGAGTTTGGTGATCCTTCATAGTGCTTCCAGTTATTTGGGAAGTTCATCCCAAGATGACCAGATTAGGTTCATCCTTTGTTGTAAGAATTGACATCTTGTTTATGGAACAATAAAATTTTTTGTCATGAAGATGTGTCTCCTAGATCTCCAGCCAAGGATTTTCTTCACTAAAAAGATGGGTACATAGGTATTGGGTCATATATGGAAGCATACTATGTTGGAACTTCGATGATTGATGTTCTAGCATTGCGTTTATGTTGGTAGACATTTAGCCATGTGGGGAAATAAGAAACAAAATATGTTGTTTGTATGATTGCTAAAAATATAATGCTATGGTTCAAAAAGCTTGTGAGACATCATGACAATTTTCGTTCTTGGAGCAGCTTTCGCTCATTTATGCATATCATGTTATAATCAAGTATCTACATGGCCTACGATTCAGATGAGTAAACAAGCATATTAAAGTTGATTGTCACTTCAATATGAATGCTACGATGACTAAGACCTCCACTCTTTATAAATTAACTTGTTTTCTTAATAAGCCACTTACTCTAGACACATTTCTCTATTTTATTTTTCTTATTGTGTATGATTAATACAGGTTGATAATATAAGTTATACATCTTCTTAGACAATTGATTGAAAAATGTCAAGAAAAAAAGCAAGACTTATATATGATATTCATTAATCTCGAAAAAAACTTATGATAGAGTCTGAAGGAAAATTATGTGGAGAATTTTAGAAAAGAAAGATGATAACGTAGTCATATTTAAATAATCAAGGGTGCGTATGAGTATATAACGACAAGAGTGAAGACTCCAAACGACTTAATTGAATTTTCTTTTTTCATAAAGATAGCTTAGATCAAGGATCAATTATAAGTCCATATCATTTTACACTAGTCATAGATGAATTTACTAGACACATCCAAAACTCCTTACCATGATGCATCTTGTTTTCAGATGACATTTGTTTGATCAATAAGACACGTGAAGTAGTAAATATTAAGTTCAAATCTTGAGGGTAACATTGGAAATAAAAGATTTTAGAATTAGTAGAATAAAGATAGAATATAAAAATTTTAAATTTGGTAGTAGTAGTAGATGTAGCAAAATAATTATTAAGATAGAAAATGATAAGTTACTTGTAATTGAGAGCTTTAATATCTAGTTTTGTCTTTACAAAAGGATGGAGGGGTTGATATTGATGTTTTATATAGGATACAAGTAGGATGGTTGAAATGAAGTAGGGCCTCAGATGTTCTTTATGATCGCAAGATACCTCTTAAACTTAAAGGAAAGTTTTATAAAATTATAGTTAGAGCTGCTATACTATATGAAGCTAAATGTTAGGTTATAAATCGAGCATATGAGCAGAAGATGAGAGTCGCATAGATGAGAATATTAGGCTAGATGTGCAAACATACAAGGATGGGCAGATAAGGAATGAGAACATTAAAGAGAAAATTGGGTTACACTTATTGAGGAAAAACTTCGAAAGATGCATTTAAGAAGGTAGAATATTTATTTAAAGGACTAATAAATGATCTAGTTTGGCGATATAAGATGAAAATAAATATGCACGTTAATCGAGGAAGAGGGAGACTAAAGAAGACCTGGTTAACAACCATAAAATATGATAAAATTTATTTGAATATAGATGATGATATTGTAGGAGATCGAGCCCATAGGAGGCGGATCCTATTTAATGGAATAAAGGCTTGGTTGTTGTATTGTGCATGATAAATATCTATTCTCGAGCTTAATACATTGTTCAATATTTATGCCACATTATTATAGAATTTAATGATGTGATGCTTAAGAAGAACCTCATTCCTTTTACTAGGTGGGGTTCCTTCACTAGACCACTAAGCTGCTCTTTTTTTTTACCTTTTAAGTCCCAAACTACTATTGTCTATGCTCCGGTTAGTGTTAAAAAAGTTAATACAATAATGGTCATTGGTCATGCATGATGTTGTTTTATTCTCTTTATGTGTGTTACTAAACTATATGAGGTGTACAATAACTCCTACTACCATTTCAACTCCAACTATTTACAGTCTCGTTCCATGAAGCTTCTAAGATACAATTTTTCTACGTTGAGCATCATGCATTGACTCCTTTCTACTGCATTTAACTATTTATTTATTCACCTACTAAATTTGCAGGAATATATCCAGAAGTTGCGACAGCTAAGCATGAGTATTGGTCCTCACTAGCTCCCCTTCCACTTGAGGTTGTCATTTCTGCTGGGCAAAGAGCAAAGAAACAATCTTTGAGCAATGGCATGTCATAAAGTGATAGAATTATCAACACTGTTGTCATGCTTTTTTTTTATTATTTTTATGAACAATAAGATTCATATCTTTCTTATGAATTGTTATCATATTTCTGTAGGCTACCTTGAACCTTATTTGAGAAATAAACAGGGTCATTATATTAGTGATACAACTGCAGAAGGAAACATAGAAAACATGCTTGCAGTAGAGAAAGGTCTAAGGGAACTCTCTTCACTAAAGGTCTTGCTTCAGTTTCTTTGTTCAGCACCAGTTTTTGACACCCTTTCTCGGGTTTGTCTTTGCGGACAGCTCATTGAAGAAACTAGCTTATAAATTCATAGTTCAGTGTTGTATTTTCTCTTCACTTTCTCTCCAAGTTATTGATAGTCATCAATCTTTAGGTTGAGGATGCTATTGTTCTTGTGTTGGCTCAATACCGCCGTCCTAATTTACTTCGACAAACAGCTTCAGGTTTCCCTGTTCTTTTATACAGATTTTTTGTTGTGTAGTTTGTAACTTCTGAAATCTTCACCTTTATTTGACATATTAATCATAAAGACAAATAATGATTATATAAGGGGTGATTACGCTCCCCCGGCACCCCTCACAGTCCGTCTCCAGGTTATGTGGAGGGAAGTAAATTACGGGGTCAACTTATAGCTAACCGCCAAGTGGCTCGGGGTGAGAGGAGTTTTTTCCCCGAGGTCATGAGCCCACCGGGAATTGATCCTTGCTCCATTGTAGCAAATCTGTCACTCTCTAACCAACTGGGCACTCCCGTGGGGACCAAATAATGACTATATAAGCATCTTAAGCCTGTGTATGAATTATTCTAAATAAGCAAATGATTCATTATTTTATGTTAGACTTGGATTTCTCATATTTTCTCATTGCTGTGGGAAACCCAAATCAAAATATAGGGCGAGTTACCCCATAAAATGAAGTACATCCACTATGCAGAGGAAGATTGAATGAGACAATTCTAGTTTTACCCTGTCAATTGACAAAAAAAAATATTTATTTGGAGTTTTAATCTCAACTAATTTATACAAAAGTAAATGTTCTGATTGTTATCTGATATCATAATGGATTTTGGATCTACAGACCATTGACTCTCCACATAATTACGTATTTGTGCTGTTGAATATCCTTCTGTCGCTACCATACTGGCATTGTACTTGCTGCGTGGGTTTGAGCAGCAAGTGTGCAAGCCAATCCTTTTTCATATAACTCTACCTTTCTGCAATCCTTATTTAAATTCAGTTTTTATTCTTGCCAATAGTTGGTTAATGTTTGAGATTTTTCATTTTTCCCCTTTGTTTTCTCATCTGCATATCTATGGCTAAATCCTAAATTTTCTTTTAATTTTTCATTTGCAGACTTAAGATCACCTGGTGATCCAAAATTCATGGAAGAATTTGGTAAGTATTAAGTTGTTTTTTCCTCAATTCTTTTGCTTTTGTAGTAGCCTTGCCCTTGTGACAGCCACAGAACCTTACATAAAGTTTAATGGTAGGATAAAATTCACTTAGCCGAAAAAATAGTCGGAATAAGTCCTTGTTTCACATCAATTCTCGAATTGTACAATTCTTTTGCAATATGAACTTCCATCATTTAGTAACTTTGCTCATGTTTTTCTAGTAATATGTACTTCAAATTTTTCCTCAAGCTTCTTAAGTAATCTAGGTCTTCCTGTGACACCATACCACATGTTCTTTGACAGAATTAAGCCAAGAGGAAGCAGAAGATGTCTGGTTTAAGCAGGTAACAGTCATAAATTTTTGTTATGTCCACTATTTATATATATTCTTAGTCCACTATTTACATATATGTTTAGCGCTAAGATTGATGTGTACCATCATTGTATCCTTTTTCAAGCACATATAACTGTATCAAATTGTTCTTCAATGCTTCGTCCATTTGCATTATGTTGGCTTCAATCAGCTGCAATGTGAAACTCCTGTTTTTGCTTGTACATTTTCATGTTTTGTGAATCTGTATAATATTTGGAACTTTGGACTGAACATGAAGCTACTAACATTCTTCACAGGGTACTCTACTTTCCTGGCGTGAGTTTTGATTGAATTATCTCTAATTCTAAATTAAAAAAAAAAGGAATTTCATGCGTAGTTCTTTGGTAGTTTACAGGGGCGATCTGAAGATCATTTAACAATCAGAATATGCCAACCTTTATTTAGGGACAGTTCTTTTCTTCACTTTATATTTTAGGGTGGAGTGGAAGGAAACCAAAGCTAGTTTGGAGTTGAAATTTCAACAGTCTCATCAATCATGCACGCTTGAGTTGCAGGTTTGAAAAGCTAATTTTATTACCTCGAATGAGATTATTTGGTCATATACTAGCAGGTTTGAGAAGAAGCAGGTTAGATTTATCATTACCGAAGAGTATTTGGGAGAGTATTTAAGAAGATAAACCTCGATTCTGTGAAACTTGGTATATCCAGAAGGAAGCTGAAGCTTCTTTAGACATCCAATTAAATTAAGTGGCTATCATAAAAATGCTGTGTTGGTTCATTTTCAGTTGCCCGTCTAATTGAACAGATTGACTTGTGAATCACATTGTCATATTAGGATACAAGCATGCAACATTTTGAGTTTTATTCAGAACACAATTTTGCACTGAAATCTGCTTATAAGATACTAATATTCTTCTTTCTATCGTATGCCGGAACATTTCTTGCTAGTATTGTTAATACCAATATTTGTATTTAGCTGGTAGGGTTGTAAATGAACCAAATATTCGTGAGCAATCTTGGTGTCCGGCTTGATAAATGTTTGTTTATGTTCGTTCAATTTACACAAGTTTAATTAAATGAATAAGCTTGACAACTCATTAAACTTAATAAAAGAGCTTGAACACAATAAAATTATTCATGAACAATGTTCATGAACAATATCAACTAATAAAGCTCATGAACCAAAATGAACAAATAACCTTATAATATCAAGCTCACTAACCAACTAAATAAGCTTTAAAATGTAAAAGTTTAAAATAATCAAACAAGTTTGAATTAAGAACTTGATAACATCTAAATGATTCACATCAAGTCAAGCTTGAACCAAGCTAAAACTAGGGAAAAAAAAAGAAATTAGGCTAAGCTTAAACAACTATTTTAAATACTTGATTTATTTTAGGCTTGGCTTGGCTTGCCTTGCCTTGGTTACCTTATCAAACAAACTTGAATTACACAAAACTGACTCAGTTTGACAAACTAGTTTACAGCCCTACTTGCTAGTATTGTCTGTACCAATATTAATATTTCTTAATATTGTCCATGATTATTACCATACTATTCAGCTATCTTACACTACAAGCAACTAATATTCCTGCAGTCGTGGCTTACATACTTCTGGAGAAGATCAATAGATCATGGCATTGAGGAAGACATAGCTGAAGAGCGTCTGCAATTTTGGATAGACCGCATTGGTCAGTCGCCTACACCACAAGATGTTATTGATGGTATATTTTTCCATTTGCATAATCACCCTCTTTTCTCACAGAAATGAAAAATATCAGTTCTAAGTAATGTTTTTCATGCAAGAACTACCATTACTGATTTTGGAAAATTAGTACTGTCAAATTGCATGTGTAGTCACATGAATAGTAGTTGCCTTTTCCCTCTTAATTGATTATAGCATGCACACCTACATATTTTTAAGGCAACCTCAAAATTGTGTGCACGCGAGCGCACATAGCATTTCTTTAGTTGACATTCATATTACTCTTAGCTGGAGGTTAACATCAATACATACCAACATTGTTTCCTTATTCAAAAAGAAAAAGAAAACCACTGTTAACTACTACCTAGTTTCTTGGATAGATGGCAATGTCAGATCTAATGTAATATTTCCAAACAAACTTGAATACATAAAACCTCTTTTATGCTAGGCTAAGAATCTGTTGGGGACTATGATCATATGCTCTAAGGCCCAAACCTTGATTTCTTGATTGGTTTTTGTAACACGATGGTCACTGGTAACTAAGATACGCTCTACGACACCACTGGTTGGTAGTAATATACTGCTGTTACAGTTGACATACCCTTGCTATTTGATTTCCGTTACAGAGGCAATTAATAAACAGGAATCTAGAGTTGCACCTTATCTTACAGGTTTCTTTCTTGGCTCACCTCTTTTCCTTCAGTGGAGCGAGGATTAATAGAGCTGAGGAAGCTGAGCATCGAACAACAATTGTGGGAAGCTTCTCGTTGGGAAACTGATACGGATCAAAAGCCTCTGAGTGATGCTGAAAATTCATCAAGTACATAGCCACCCCACCAGTGTCAAATGATTCGCTTTCAAATCTCGTCTTTTCTTGTTGCTTCAGCTTTCCAAAGCATAACTATCCTTTTCAAAGTTTTAGTACTTCAAACATCATCCAAAATTCTACTCTTTTGATTTATTTAGATAGATGCATCAACCGAATGCATTATCTTTTACAAACTTACAGACAGGCCATGATTCACTGTGCATTGTTTCTATAGCAAGAACAATGGCGCAGATAAATTGTGCCTCAATATCGTATTTCTTTAGCCCAATACTGAGGGAAGATCGAACCCGTGTATTACTTGTGACAAAGTTAAGATTCAGTTATGGAATGAAGCATGTGGTTTATTAAGGTGTGTTACTTTTCATGCTCTATAACAAGTTAACAAGTTTGATTGAGAAAAACAACAGTCTCCCCTTATGCCAGGAAATAGGTATATTCTTTAAATTGTTTTTTATACTTTTTCACACATTCATACTGACTTATGGTGCAGAATGGTGAGAAAACGGCAAGTAAATGCAAGACCACGAATAAATTTGTGTATGACGAAGAGGCCGGATCTTCTGTCCTACTGAGGATCCCTATTCTTCTGTCTCATTCATCGACGAAGACCGATGAGTCATCCGATGGTCGATCGGATACTATCGGCGGCCCCTGAACAAAATTATACTCTGGGGGTACGGTGAACCCATCGGATATCGTCGCAATTGCGATCTCGCCGTATTCACTGTCGAATCTGACGAGATTGTAATATGATGATTTCGACTGATTCACCATTATCCCAGGATATCGTTTGATTCGGAACGACGATCAAAAATTATCAATAGTGTCTGATTGTCTATCGGATGATTCGCTGATCATTGTCGACGAGTGTGGGACAGACGAGATAGAGGTCCCGTATGAATCACAGAGATCGACGCGATGGGCAGTAGCATGCATTCTTGCAGACGGGGTCCTCTATCCCAAGGATCCCTATCCCGCCTGTCCCACATTCGTCAGTGATGACCGGTAAGTCGTCCGATCGACGATCAGACACTATTGATAATTTTTTATTATCGTTCTGAATCAAACGATATCCTGGGATAACGGTAAATCAGTTGAAATCGTCGTATTATAATCTTGTTGGATTCGACGGTGCATATAGTGATATCGCAATTGCGACGATACCCGACGGGTTCACTGTACCTCCCAGGGTATAGTTTTGTTCGGGGCGACGGTCGGAGGCTGGCGGTAGTATCCGATCGATAATCGAACGACTCATCAATTATCGTCGACGAGTGGGACAAAGAAACATGGATCTATGTGGGACTGAGGATCCGACCTCGCATTCGTGTGTCCGTTTCGACAAGCAAATCGAATCCAGCAGCGAATCCAATCCAGCAAACTCACCACCTCGCACGGTGTGTGTTTGCTGCGTTGCATTGTACAACTAGAAGCAGAGGTGCAGAGCGAGTGCCGTGTCAATAAAGACTCAAACTTATAGGCCTATCTCAGCCCAGCAAATGACATACCAGGCTGTGCTAGCCCCAGTCTAGGCAGTTCGGATCCTCTGTACCGAACCCCCCCTGTCCCTCTGTACCGAACAGAAAACGACAAAAAACGTGCGCGTGCGTTCCGCGTGACTTCGCCCACTCGATCAAAATTGTGCAGAAAGACTCCCTCGACATTTCCTAATCCCTCGCCCGACCGCGTCCCTGCTCGCCGGCGAAGTCTCCTGCTCTCCGCGCGCACGCGCCCCGGCGAAGTCTCCTGCTCTTGCCTCCCGGAGACTTCGCCGGGGCGCGTGCGCGCGGAGAGCAGGAGACCTCGCCGGCGAGCAGGGACGCGGTCGGGCGAGGGATTAGGAAATGTCGAGGGAGTCTTTCTGCACAATTTTGATCGAGTGGGCGAAGTCACGCGGAACGCACGCGCACTTTTTTTGTCGTTTTTTGTTCGGTACAGAGGCACAGGGGGGGGGGGGGTTCGGTACAGAGGATCCGAACTGCAGCCTAGGACAGTGGGATCCTGCTTGGCCTACCTCGGGGTTAGGACTTGACTAGGTTGTCTGTGACGGACGCAACGTCGTTGATGACATGTGTGACTGCAACAGAGAAGACTTTTTTAATTATTTTTTAAAATCACGATTATCTTTAAAATCGGCATTTTATCAAAAACACGTATGTGAAATTCTTTAGCAAAGAGTATATCCAAAATCAGATCATTTTTTTTATACCTCTCCCGTTAATAATTTTTTTTATAGTTCACTTTTTGAGACTTTCAAACTATCTTTTTATAATTTAATTTTAAAATAATAAATTATGATTCGGATGCAAATATTTTTATTTTCTCTCACTTTATATATCTCTTTCTGTCTTGTACAACACTCATCTCGAATTATTTACTATATTTTACTACGATCGTGAAAAATTAAGAAATAATTAAAAATTTATCCAATAAATAAATAATAAATGATGATTATATATTTTAAAAATATTTTTTAAAATGAAATTAATATCAGGCCATGTTGGTCCTGAAATCCAAGAATATCAAACCCTCTAATATTCAAATTCGAAATTATTTTTTTTCAAAATAATTATAAATAATTGAAATAGGGATATAATAGAAAATATAAAATATCGAAAAATATAAATAAAATAAAAAAAGATATATAAAATATTAAAAAAATAAATAGAGTCGGTAGAATTGTATATATTAGAAATATATAAAATAGAAATTAAAATAAAATTTATATATGTAAATTAATATATATTAGATATCATCGAAAAAATTATTAAAAATTGATTAGATTTCATTTTATGATAAAATTAAAGAGGATCTGAAATAAATTTATTTCGGCCCTCTTTGAGCTTGAAATATTTCATTTTAAACCCAAAGAGAGCTTGAAATGAAACATTTCAGATCCACAGAGGGTCTGAAATATTTCTTTTAAGATCCTCTTTAAGTGTGAAAATATAAAATATAGAGAGGAAAATAAAGTAAATATAAAAGAGAGAAAGATATAAATATATAAAGAGAGAAAGATAAAGTAAATATATAAGGAGATAAAAATATAAAATATAGAGATACATACAAATAAAAAACAAAGAAAGTATAAAACATTGAGGCAATCTGTGGTCCGGAATGACTATGAGTTTTGATGTTTGGGTAAAGGGTTTAAGTTAGGTTTACCCTTGTATATTTGATATGTGTATGTGAGTGTGCAGGGTGCGCAAGTTACATATATGGACTTAGCTGGACGGCCTTGGTACGGTGAAGGGTGACATGGAGACAAGCTGGAGGCTTGTGTGCACCCGAGGGACCTTGGAGAGCAGGGACGACAAGCTGAGGAGCGCGGACTTCAAGGCATGCGTGAAGGATGGCATGGAGGCAAGCTGGAGGCTTGCGTGCATCCGAGGTACGGGAGCCAAAGATGAAGAGGGCGCGAAGGTAATAGTCGAGGCTGCTGATGAGAAGTCAGTTGAGTCGTGAGGGTACGAGTGCTGTGTGATTGTACTCGGAAAATCCTAGGGTTCGAGTGCGGAGTGAAATGTACTCGGAAAGGGTAACCTTAGGTGTGTGAGTAGACCAATTGACTGCCCTGGGAGGCAGTCGACTGATGAAACTCACAGAAAGGTTTTGGCTGGGGACCAGTCGACTGCCCTGGGAGCAATCGCCTGGTAAAGTCAAAAACTAGCCGTTGGATTGCTGTTTGGCTGGCGCCAATCGATTGGTAAATGGGCAGTCGACTGGTGGCGAGGGTTTTCAGCCTTAGTCCTATTTAAGGGGACTTCGTGTTGGCTGAAAGGTTTGACGAATTTGGTCTTGGTTAAAGGCCAAATAGTAGTCTTGGTGCTCAGACATTGTCGAAGTGATTGTGGCGAGGTTTCTCTACCCACAAGGAGCGACAAGGGCTAGCCGGAGGTTATTCGGGGAGTGATCCACCAAAAGATTCTTGGATTAGTCACCCTTAGAGGTGGATACCAAGTAAAATCGGTATTGTTAGCATTGCTTTGTTGTTAGTTTTTGTTTTGTTTGTATTTCCGCTTGCGCAACTAACAACGTAGGTCCAAGAAGATTCGAAAAATACTATTCACCCCCCTCTAGCATACGTACAAGATCCAACAAGTGGTATCAGAGCGAAGGACCGCTCTTGTCGGACTAACCGTCGAGAGAGCACACGCTAGAGGAAGAAAAACAATGGAAGAAAAGTTTGGGGATGACATCTACACTCCACCGTCCTACGACCATGAAGATTTCGATTTTTGGAGGGCAAGGATCAAGACATGGTTCAGAATGGAGTGAGATCTTAGGATTGCACTTGAAGAGCCATTCGAAAGTCCAAAGGATAAGCACGGGAAGAAGCTTAGGCCTAGATATTGGAGTCAAGAACAACAAGATCAATCAAAGGCTAATGAAAAGGTAATTGGCATATTACTTAGCATTTTGCCTACTAATGTGTTAAATGGTGTAGGGGCATACAAAAATGCACATGGATTATGGATCAAATTAGAAGCGCTTCATAAAAACCCTACACGAGTAGAAGAAGAAGAAGAAGAGCCCAAGGACATTGACTTAATGGTCTAAGAAGAGGAGAAGGACCAATTGGATGAGGAGAGGAGCTCGACATCCGAAGAGGAGAAAAAGGAAGAAGAATCATCTACCTCCTCAAGTGAAGTAACACAAGAAAATGAGAGACCCACTTCAATGCCGGAACAAGAGGAAGCATCCACTTCATCCAAGGTTGAAGAAGAGGCCAACCTAGCCTCCACCTCCACCAAAGAAAAGAAAAAGGACCATATCACATGCTTTGGATGCAATGAAAAGGGGCATTACAAGGACAAGTGCCCACTAGGTAAAAAGGAGGTAAATCTAAACTCATTTCAAATTCTCTTAAATCTTATGTGGGTTGTAGGATTGGAGAAGCCCAAGAGAAAAGAAGAACAATTCGATGCTTCACATGTGGAGAGCTAGGGCACTACCACACCAAGTGTCCAAGAAAAGGAGAGTTAAAGAAATTGGGGCACTTGAGAAGATTGGAGAAGGAGGAAAGGAAGAAAAGAAGCTCATGTCAGGGAGGAACTACAAGGGTAAGGGAGGTAATTCCTAATCCTAAGTTAAAATGTAATTTAAATTTAAGTTCCTCTATGCATAATAAAAATAGAGTTAATTATTCATCCATGCATGCTAGAATTGATGAAAACTGTTTGCTTGTGCATAACCATGGTTTTAAATATAATGATAGGAATAGGGTTAACAAGGTAGATCAAAACCCTAGGAAAAGCATGCATCATGATAGACCTAAGACCTTTATACCTAAGGATCAAGGCATTAATCCCAAAAAGGGAAGGAATGTGCCTAGAAAGGAGGATAGGTCTAGGAATGTCCAAAGTGGACGTATGGACTCAAAGGTTAAAAACTTAGAAAGGGAAAACCAAGCCTTGAGGGCAAGGCTTGATAAATTAAAAAAGATCCTAGAAAAATTCAAGGTTAGATCTAAGAGTTTAGACATGGTGTTGGGCAGTCTAAAACCCAACTATGATAGATCGGGATTGGGATGCCGGTCTAAGACCTCCAAGGACAATGGGAAGAAAAATGCTAGGGTAGCATATGGTTATGGCAAGGACGAAAAGCACAAGGATGGCAAGGGGGTGTCATTCAAAGGGAAAGAAAATGACTTAACCAAGGACAAGGTGTCCAAGGTTAAGAAGGTTAAATTTGTAGGCCAAGAATCACCGGGGGATCACCGGTGTGGCCTAGTGTGGGTTGAGTCACCTAGGAAGGTGGCTAGGGCTAAGAGCTCAAGGGGGAGCTCTAGGATCCTTTGGGGTCCATGGTAAATGGATCTCAAGAGGTTTTCTCCTAGGAAATTAGATGAAATGTGCCAAAGGGATTGGAAGACTTGGGTAAGTCTTAATCTTAGAGAATTGACACATTAAAAGGAATTTAGGGAGAAAAAGAATAAAAATACGATTATATTGTATCAAATTAGGTTTTAATGTGTGAATACCATATAATTCAATGATAGAAATGAACTATGATCAAGGATAAGAAGAAACATTGAGGAGAAACCACAATTGGGACTTTTTGGAGAAGCTTAAATGATACACTTTAGGAGAAGTTGAGTTTCATACCAATCTTGGGATTTGGAGTACATTTGTTTGGAAACATATTTTTCCCAAGTAAACATTGGCACCACAAATCTCTCCACGAAATTTCAAATTTTTTGGAGATTTGTGGAATTATTTAGGGATTTCTGAAATTGGACTAAAAACCTGAAATTCAGGTATCAGTCTACTGCCCTGGTAGGCAGTCAACTGATCTCAGCCCAGAAACATTCTGTGAGTTTTGGCAGTCGACTACCCCAGGGGTAGTCGACTGATCCATAAGGGTCAAGTTGAAAAGACTATTGAATGATAGAATATGATGTTAAATTAAGATCCTTGATTATACTTTTTGAATAAAGGCTTGCCTCATGATTTAATGGTGATTGTATAAAATGAGGCTATATGGATATCATGGAATTTAAGGAAAATTGATGAGTGCTTTAAATTCAATGGATGATATTAAATGATAAATGCTTGTTGAATGGGAAGATTGATAAGTCCATAGGTATCTAGGATTAAGAAATAAAAAGGAGAGAGTTGAGGGCAATTCCTTGTGTAAATTGATAATAGTTAGAGTTGACAAACACAAGGAATCATGAATAGATTTCCAAGTTGATACAAAATGACTATTCTTGAGGAAAATAAAGGGCGTACCAAAAGTCAAGCACATTTGTATTTTTTATGGAATAATATTTTTCTAGGATAGGATATATCCTAGCAAATGTGCTTGCAAACTCTTAGATTTTTCAAGGTTTTGGCGAGTTCTTTTTAGCACTAGGAATAAGGTTGCTTGGGGGCAATCCTTTAATGGTGTCCAAGGGGGAAGAACTTGGAAGTTGAGTTGGGTAGAACTTGACTTGGTGTTATGAGTTAAGTTGGGTAGAACTTAACCTTGGTAAAATGAAATTGGGAGAAGACATAGGTTAAGGGGGAGGTTGCCTCCTAGTTGTCTTAATTTTCATAGAAAATTTTTGGATTTTGTGTCCAACTTGGGAATGGTGATAGATACATGGGTGTATGTATTTTTCCCAAGTAGGTATAGGTACCACAAAGTTCTCCACAAAATTTGAGAATTTTTGGAGATGCGTGGAATTTCTGGCGTATTTCTGAATGTGGCCTAAAAAATTGATTTTCAGAGTATCAGTCGACTACCCCCAGGGCAGTCGACTGGTCAGGGCTGGATTGGGTATCCAGCAACTGATTTGGGTCCAAATGATGGAAAACGAGTGTATAGGGGCTAGTACACTGTGTTTAGGGTCATTAGGGATTAAAAGATCCTATAATTGGGATATTGTTGAAGTCTTTTTTATGTTAGGCAAAGGGGGAGAAGTTTGGGTTTAAGTTGGGAAACCAAACATACCTTTGCAAGAAACCATAGGTTTAGGGGGAGCTGAGATTAAGGGGGAGCATGGTTGCTCCATTTTTGGCGTAAGGGAAACCTTGGAGAGGTTCTTAAAAAGCCTTTGTAAGTTCAATGTAGGGGGAGCTTTGGAGAAACTTTAAAAAATCCGTTTTGGTGAAAATTCCTAACTTTAGGAAGTTAGGTGTGGAAATTCCTAACTTGGGAGGTTAGGTGTGAAAAGTCCTAACTTGGAGGGTTAGGTATGGAAAAGTCCTAACTTGGAGAGTTAGGTGTGAAAAGTCCTAACTTGGAGGGTTAGGTGTGGAAAATTCCTAACTTGGAGGGTTAGGTGTGAAAAGACCTAACTTGGAGGGTTAGGTGTGAAAAGTCCTAACTTGGAGGGTTAGGTGTGGAAAATTCCTAACTTGGAGGGTTAGGTGTGAAAAGTCCTAACTTGGAGGGTTAGGTGTGGGATGCCTTGGGATAGGATCCATGCTTTGCATATGCATTGGCAGTATAAGTCCAAGATGGTGTCTTGGCAACGTAAGTCTAGTTGTTTGCTTAGCATTGTTTTTGCTACTTATTATTGCTAGTGTTTCCCTAACTTAAACGTATTGTTAAACATCAAAAAGGGGGAGATTGTTGAAGCAATCTGTGATCCGGAGTGACCATGCGTTTTGATGTTTGGGCAAAGGGTTTAAGTTAGGTTTACCCTTGTGTATTTGATATGTGTATGTGAGTGTGTAGGGTGCGCAGGTTACACATATGGACTTATCTGGACGGCCTCAGTACAGTGAAGGGTGGCATGGAAACAAGCTGGAGGCTTGTGTGCACCCGAGGGACCTTGGAGAGCAGGGACGATGAGCTGAGGGGCGCGGACTTCAAGGCATGCGTGAAGGATGACATGGAGGCAAGCTGGAGGCTTGCATGCATCCGAGAGACGGGAGTCAAAGATGAAGAGGGCGCGAAGGCAATAGTCGAGGCTGCTGATGAGGAGTCAGTCGAGTCGTGGGGGTACGAGTGTTGTGTGATTGTACTCGGGAAATCCTAGGTTTCGAGTGCGGAGTGAAATGTACTCAGAAAGGGTAACCCCCCCTCTAGCGTACGTACAAGATCCAACATAAAATATAAATAAATAATAGAGTTTATAGATTAAAAATAAAAATATATATATATATATAATAGAAATTAAAATAAAATTTATATGTGTAAATTATGATAGATTAGATATTATCGAAAAAATTATTTAAAATCGATTAAATTTCATTTCAGGACCAGAGAGTCTAGAATAAATTTATTTCAAGCCTATTTTAGGCCTAAAATATTTCATTTCAGGTCCTCTTGTGCTTGAAATACTTTTATTTCAGACCCTCTTTGGATGTGAAAATATAAAATATGGAGAGAAAAATAAAGTAAATATAAAAGAGATAAAATATAAAGATATAAACATATAAGGAGAGAAAGGTAAAGCAAATATATAAGAGAATACAAATAAAAAATAAAGTCTAAAATATAAATAAATAAATAGAGTTTATAGATTAAAAATATAAAAAATAAATATAATAAAAATTAAAATAAAATTTATATGCGTAAATTAAGATAGATTTGATTTCATTGAAAAAAATTATTAAAAATCGATTAGATTTCATTTCAGGATCAAAGAGAGTCTGAAATAAATTTATTTCAGACCCTCTTTCGGCCTGAAATATTTTATTTGAGGCCCACTTTGTGCCTAAAATACTTTATTCCAAGCTCAAAAAGGGTCTGAAATGAAATATTTTAGGTCCTCTTTGGGTGTGAAAATATAAAATATAAAGAGAAAAATAAAGTAAATATAAAAGAGATAAAAGATAGAAATATAAATATATAAAGAGAGAAAGATAAAGTAAATATATAAAAAGATAAAAATAAAAATATAAAAATACATACAAATAAAAAATAAAGAAAGTATAATATTTAAATAAAAATAAATAGAGTTTAAAGATTAAAAATATAAAAAATAAATATAATAGAAATTAAAATAAAATATAAATGTGAAAAAATTAAGATAGATAATAAGATATAAGTTAAAAAAATAAAGATATAAATATGCAAGATAAAAAAGGACAGTCTAAATATTTTACAACTGCTATATGATGCATTGTTCCGTGTCAGTCACACTACACAAGATCATTGCTAGTGGTTAGGAATAAGTTTTGACATTATAATTATCTTCTCCTAGCTCAATCCTACCTAATAATATCAAGTATTGAGAAATCCAAATATCCTAGGTTCATCAGTGGATTTTGGTGAAAACTCACTGATGGACCTAGAAAAGTTTTATTGTAACAATTTCAAATATTATGAGTTTATGATTTTGCAAAGACTTGAATTGTGCTATTTAATATATATTTAAGTGGTTTTCAGGTATTCTTTAACAGTACGATTGTTTAAAGATAAATTGAATTATATTATCTACGTTGAGGTTGATATTTTTGAATTACGTATCATTGTACGATACATTGAGCATTGTAATTTAATTATGAAAATTTCTAATAAAAATTCTATAAAATAAAATAAAATAAATATTATTATAAATAGATTGTCAGTGTCTTTATGGTGCCTGCACTTATGGCATGCTTATTTTTTTTATATTAGATAGATGATTTTTTTTATTCACCTATGAAATAATTTAGAATATACCTTATGCACAAGTCGACCTCTAAAATATTCATATGTAGGGAGTGTTTGGGAGAACTTTTGCTTCTTGAAAAATAATTCTTGTAGAGATTATCTTGAAGTAAGTGAGAAGCTAAAGCATGGAGTGTTTGGAAATAGAAACTAAAAGCTGATACAAGATAAAGTTTAAGTGTTTGGTGAATAATTGCTTCCAAACTTAATTTTTAGTTAAATGACAATAATATCCTTAAACTATATAAATTATTTTTTTAATTATCTAAATATAATTTTGATACACCATCAATAATGTTTTATATATTTATTATTATATTTTGAATATTATATCAAAATTAATTTTTTTAAATAATATATATGTTTAAAAAATATATAATTAATAAAAATAAAAATATAAAAAAATGATAAAATTTATAAAAATTTATAAAAAAAATTATGAATATATAAATTATATGAAAATATAAAATTTTATTTAAAATTATGGTGGCAATTATGTAAAATGATAAATTATTAAGTGTATAAATGTCGACTTTTAATTCTAGACCATAAACAAAAAAGCAGAAGTAGAAAAAAACATCAAATATTCTTGCTTCCAGCTTTTGGCTAAAAGTTATAGAAATTAAAACAGAATCTGGTATTCACAAACACTCAAGTAATAGAATTTAAAATTTGATTCTTTTAATTGCTCTTTTAAATCAAGGCGTCATTAATTGATTTATGTTTGTGTTGTTTGGCTTGGTGTAACGTCACAAATAAACGCGCGCGCGCACAGATAAAAAGCGAAGATGAAAAGAGCTAAATAATAAACTTCTTGATATATTTGATAAAATAGGAGCGCGATCTTAAACATCCGAGTAAATTATTTTGTTTAAAAAAAATTAAACATATGAGAAAAAGTGACAAAAGATAATTTGTGGCTTTTCACTTTCACATATGTTTCACAAGAATGGGATGAGAGTGCAAAGAAATTGATAGTTTAAAATTAGTGATTTCTTGAATGAGATGTAGAGATAGATGATAAGTCTTGCATGCAAAGAGAATTTATTTGCGTGTTTTCCAATGAGAACTTTGATGGATATAGATTGAAGGTAATAAAGACTCTCTCTAATTCTTACTCTTAGTGTGCTTTTCATTATGAGATCTCTTCCAAGACAATAATGAGAGTGAATTTAAAGAATACATTATTATTAAGAACAAATTGAGAATGTTAATGATAGTAAATTTTTAATGATGAAGGGAACATGAAATATATTACTCATAAAATATATTTCCAAGGTGAGCAATCTGTAAATCTAAATCGTTATCTACTTGTACTGTGTTAGAACCATGATAGAAAGAAGCTTCTATAAGAATGTCATAATCTAGTATAATATGATGAGTTGCTCTAGAATTTGGATGCAATCCCAGGGTTGACGAATTGACCACATTTATATAAGGGTTGCTTGCAAGAGAGAATTATCCCGGGGGAGATGATGAAGTTGTTTATTGCCATGATGAGGATATAAAGATTGATTTACTGATGCAAAACCTCATAAAAACTTGAATCAAATATCCTATAATATTCATGAGCAAAATAACCATTGTTGAGACAAATATGACAACGTCCTTGACCTCTTTCTTGTTGATGCCCTATAATCAATTCAGAGACTGATAAATTAACTTATTGATCTATTTGATAATTGATTTCTGTATTAGATAATTATTTTAATTTTGACCTATTTGAATTACTAATCAATTTAATAATTGGATAAATAGTAATTAATGGAAAAAGATATTGATTTGGTATTAGTTAAGAGTTAACTAATTTAATTTAATTAATTAACTTGATAATTAAATTGAATTTCTAATTGGATTAGTGATTACTAATTAAATTGTAGATCGATTAATATTGATTAATTAATGAAACAATTATGGGCGTATCGATGGGTTGATCAATTGACTTACTTTTATTACTAGGGTTATTCTAGTATTTAGTGGTGTCTCGTGTCCTGTACTTATAGAATCCGAGCACGAGGCAGACCGTTGACTTGAAGATGGCTAATTCAATCTACAATAGAGGTGGGTAGTTCTCTCTTTGACCTCTTTTTGACCATTGTCCTTAATGTATGATTTATTTATTGTTGTGATATTACTGATTTGCTTATCTTTACTCTACTCTAGATTGGTTCCTGAGTTTGATACTTTATTACTAATTATACTTATATTTAGTCTATTTGATATATATGTTGGAGGATTTTTTCCGAGATTTTATACTAAATTGAAATTACAAAAACAATTTCAACTTATCTCTGTTGAGTGGCCGAGTGAGATCCGAGTGAAATCTCCCGAGAGGCCGAGTGAGCTCCCGAATGAAGTTTCCCGAGCGGCCGAGTGAGCTCCCGAGTGAAGTTTCCTTAGCGGCCGAGTGAGCTCCCGAATGACCGAGAGAGGTTTCCGAGTGGAGTTTCCCGACCGGGATCTCCCGAACAGCAGTAGGACGTCTCCCGACCGGGGAGTTGCTGAGGCCTGCGCAGCGCAGTTTCCTTGAAACAGATTCGTCCTCCTCCGGCGGTGCTTCGAGGCTCAGATGGACTTCCGTCTCTCAGGATACAACAGCAGACCACGGGCACAACGGAGCACTCGTTGCTCGTGGCGAACTGAGGAGGTACCCGACTGCTATCAGCGGGGTCGGGAGCGAGGTGGAGTGGAGAAGAATTTCGCACTGCGTCTCTCAGTCACGGCCTCCTTTTATAGGCTCAGACCTCGCAGTATTAAATGACGAATTAATCGTCATTTAATGGCATTTACCCGACCAGATCCAAACGTCTGGGGGTTACTGATCTCGCATTAAACAAAATTAATGCATCAGTTACATTCGAGCAAAAATCAAATTGGCAAAACTTTGGTTCATCTGCTTGGACAAATTTTGCCCCGACCGGTCCGACATTCGACGTGCGCGGGTCGTGCATGCACACGAGTTCACTTGGTTCAGTACAAATCCGGGCCCTGGATTTGCACCCCCCCTGCGCACCCACGCGTGAGAGAGAGACTCTCTCCTAGCATTTGTTCACAACTACCATGCTTGTGATACAATATAAACCAAATATTTTGCCTTAAACTCCCAATGTGGGACTAAAGCCCCCCCCTCTCAAGGGGGCCCTTTTATTCTCCTCCTCACTTTCTACTCAAGAGAAAGTAACAATGTGGGACTAAAAGTCCCTCCACCTCTTTTCCATTCACACCATATATCCTAAGATATATAACAATCCCCCACATGAATGGAAACATGGTGATAGCATTCAGCAGTTGAGTCGTGTATAGGATAGGTAGGTTTCACCCTTTGAACCTTCCCTTGTGCAGATCTGTTTGCTTCCTGGCTGACAGTAGACACGATGTCCTTGAACTGTGCTACCGTTTGTGTAAGCATTGACACATCTCACCCAGGACTCTCCCTGATACACCTCAGTTCTCATGAGTGTGTTCTTTCTTGGCCATGAACACGCCTGATTCTGCGAGAAGTTCTAAGAATTGTGCCTCCAATTCTCTTCGAAGCGGCCCCACTTCTTTCTCACATAGGTGATCTCTTAAGAGTTTTCCACGTAACTCTATTGAATCATTAAAAGTCGTATGCTTAACCTTCATCCTTCACTGTTTCAAAGGGTCATTCCCTTATAGTGAACACTTTTGTCAGTGCAATTAGGTTGTCCCTTTGAACCTAGTTCTTGGGATCTCCAGTCTGCATAGGTTGGGTTTCCTTTGCACCAACATTTTCTATCGGCATCAAACCCATCCTCCTTGATGAGTTTGCAACTAACTCTCGATTTAACCCTTTGGTTAGCGGATCTGCTAAGTTATCCTTTGACTTCACATAGTCAACAGTGATAACTCCAGTTGAGAGAAGTTGTTTAATGGTATTGTGTCTTCGACATATATGTCTAGACTTACCATTATATAGATGGCTTTGTGCCCGACCAATTGCAGATTGACTATCACAATGTATGCAGATTGCCGGCACGGGTTTAGGCCATCTCGGTACATCTTCTAAGAATTGCCGTAGCCATTCAGCCTCTTCACCACATTTGTCAAGAGCTACAAACTCAGACTCCATCGTGGATCTGGTTATTACGGTTTGCTTAGAAGATTTCCATGAAATGGCTGCACTTCCCAGAGTGAACACATAACCACTCGTAGACTTCGAGTCTTTTATATCAGATATCCAACTCGCATCGCTGTATCCTTCGATAACAGCAGGATATCTCATATAGTGCAGTCCATTTCCACGAGTATATCTCAAGTACCTTAGTACTCTTGTTATTCCTTTCCAGTGCTCAACACCGGGATTACTCGTGTATCTACTCAATTTGCTTACTGCGTAGGCTAAGTCTGGTCGTGTACAATTCATCAAGTACATCAGACTTCCAATCACCCGAGCGTACTCTACCTGAGAGATTCTTTCGCCTCGATTTTTCGATAGATGTTGGCTTGTATCTATCGGTGTTCGTGCCAACGCAGTATCACCATTGGTGAATTTCTCAAGAATCTTGTCCACGTAGTGGGACTGACTAAGAACAAGTCCTTCAGCTGTTCTAAGAATCTTGATTCCTAGAATCACATCAGCTAGGCCCATGTCTTTCATGTCAAATCTTGAGTTCAACATGTCTTTCGTGGATTTGATTATCTTATCATTACTCCCAATGATAAGTATGTCGTCTACATACAAGCACAAGATGACAAAGTCATCTTCTGTAGCTTTCGAGTAGACACATTTATCACATTCATTGATTTTGAATCCACCTTCTCGCATGACATTATCAAATTTCTCATGCCACTGCTTTGGAGCTTGCTTCAAGCCGTATAAAGACTTTACCAATTTGCAAACCTGGTTGTTCTGTCCTGGCACAGAAAACCCCTCTGGTTGCTCCATATAGATTTCCTCTTCTAAATCTCCGTTTAGAAAGGTCGTCTTTACATCCATCTGATGTATTTCCAGGTTCCATAGAGCAGCAATAGCTAACAACACTCTAATGGACGTTATTCTCGACACAGGAGAATATGTATCAAAGTAATCAAGGCCTTCTTTCTGTCGGTAACCTTTAATTACCAACCTAGCCTTATACTTGTCAATTGTGTCATCTGATCTTATCTTCTTCTTGAAAATCCACTTGCAACCTAATGGTTTACTTCCCGGAGGAAGGTCCACAAGTTCCCACGTGTGATTTTGCAAGATAGATTCTATCTCAGATGCAATTGCCTCTTTCCAGTGAGGTCCCTCAGAGGAGTTCACAGCTTCTGAGTAGCTTTGGGGTTCACCTTCCAGTATGAAAGTGATAAAATCTGATCCATAAGATTTTTCCACCCGAGCTCTCTTACTCCGTCGAGGTGCATTCTCAACTGGTTCATCTTCCTCTTCTTCTTCCTCTGATATTTCCTTTACCCTTTTTGAGGAGCTAGCATCCTCTCGGGTCTTATATGGAAATACATGCTCGAAGAATGAGGCATTTCTCGATTCTATTATCGAGTTCTTGTGTATATCCGGTAATTGTGATTCATAAACGCAAAACCGATATGCACTGCTGTTATGTGCATATCCAATAAATATGCAATCAATAGTTTTTGGTCCTATCTTAACCCTTTTTGGATCAGGCACCAAAACTTTGGCAAGACATCCCCACACTCGCAAGTATTTGTAGGATGGTTGTCTTTCATTCCATAACTCATAAGGACTCTTATGTATTTTCTTCCGAGGGACCTTATTTAAAAGGTAATTAGCTGTTAACACAGCTTCCCCCCACATCGAGTCTGGCAGTCCAGAGCTCAATAGAAGAGCATTCATCATCTCCTTAAGAGTTCTATTCTTTCGCTCAGCAATCCCATTCTGCTGAGGGGTATAAGGAGCTGTTGTCTCGTGTCTGATCCCATGTTCAGCACACAACTCAGCGAATGGTGATACATATTCACCACCTCGGTCACTTCGAACCACCTTAATTTTCTTATTAAGTTGGTTTTCAACCTCATTCTTATAGAGAATGAATTTCTCTATAGCTTCATCCTTGCTTTTGAGAAGATACACATAACAATATTTTGTGTTATCATCTACAAAAGTGATGAAGTACTTATTCCCACCACGAGTCGGTGTGCCTTTAAGGTCACATACGTCGGTGTGAATTAGGCCGAGAGGTTCAGTGCTTCTTTCAACGTGTTGAAAGGATGACCTAGTCAACTTCGCTTCAACACAAGTCTCACACTTGTGTGTCGGGTCAAGGTGGAATGTCGGTATGCTTTGCATGTTCATTAATCTACGAATCACATCGTAATTCACATGTCCTAGTCTACCATGCCATAAACACGAAGACTCAAGCATATAAGTGGAAGAGCTTTCAGTTTTATTTATCTTAGGCTTAATGGCCATTACACTGAGCTTAAACAGCCCATCAGATACATAGCCCTTTCCTACAAACATTCCCTTCTTCGACAGAACAACTCTGTCGGACTCAAACACAATGCGAAAGCCATGCTTGCTTAAGAGTGATCCGGACACTAGATTCTTTCGAATCTCCGGAACATACAGTACATTGGTTAGAGTCAGGTCCTTGCCCGAGGTCATCTTCACCACCACCTTCCCTTGGCCCACGATGTCCGAGGTTGCCGAGTTCCCCATGAACAGCTTCTCTCCACTAATTTCTTCAAAATTGTGGAGTAGCTCCTTATTACAGCATACATGTCTGGTGGCTCCAGTATCGATCCACCATTGCCGCGGGTTTGAACCCACCAGGTTCAACTCGGAGACCACAGCGCAAAGGTCTTCCATTTCTGGTCCCTCGTTCAGGTTGGCCTCCTGCTTCTTCTTCGGTTTCTTACATTCCGAAGATTTGTGGCCCACTTTGCCACAGTTGTAGCACTTCCCAGAGAACTTCTTGGCGATGCCTCCTTTGGGTGCCAGCTTGGAAGATTTAGAATTCTTCCGTTTCGAGTTTTGTCCGTGCTCGACCACGTTGGCTTTCACAGTAGCCTGAGAGAATAGTTTTCTCTCCGAACCCTTGTTGTCTTCTTCGATGCGAAGTCTCACAACAAGTTCCTCCACGTTCATCTCTTTCCGTTTGTACTTCAGGTAGTTCTTGAAATCCTTCCAGCCGGGGGGCAGCTTCTCAATGATGGCTGCTACTTGGAAGGTTTCACTCAGAACCATACCTTCTGAGTGGATCTCATGTAGGATCACCTGAAGCTCTTGGACTTGGCTGATCACAGTCTTAGTGTCAACCATCTTGTAGTCCAAGAATCGGCCCATGATGAACTTTTTGGCCTCAGCATCCTCCGACTTATATTTCTTGTCCAGGGACTCCCATAGCTCCTTAGCCGTTCTCTTCGTGCTGTACACAACATACAGCGAGTCGGCCAGACAGTTGAGGATGTAGTTTCGGCATAGGTACTCAGAATGAGTCCAAGCCTCTACCACAACAGCCTCAGCTTGCTCGGGAGGGTCCTCGGTCAAGAACCGAGCCAAATTGAGCGTGGTCAGGTAGAAGAGCATCTTCTGCTGCCACCTCTTGAAGTTCAACCCAGTGAACTTCTCTGGCTTTTCCCCATGGTTGATCGGGGCATTCCCGATCGGGGCTGAGGGGGCCTGGTGATGAGTCTGTTTCACCTCAACACGTTCCGTGGCCATCTCAACAGAATCGAGTCTGTTTCAAGATTGTTGGAGGATTTTTTCCGAGATTTTATACTAAATTGAAATTACAAAAACAATTTCAACTTATCTCTGTTGAGTGGCCGAGTTGAAAACCGAAGCTGCCGAGTGAGATCCGAGTGGTCGAGTGAGGTCCGAGTGGAATCTCCCGACCCGAGCAGGTTTTCCCGAGTGGCCGAGTGAGATCCGAGTGAAATCTCCCGAGAGGCCGAGTGAGCTCCCGAATGAAGTTTCCCGAGCGGCCGAGTGAGCTCCCGAGTGAAGTTTCCCGAGCGGCCGAGTGAGCTCCCGAGTGAAGTTTCCTTAGCGGCCGAGTGAGCTCCCGAATGACGTTTCCCGAGCGGCCGAGTGAGCTCCCGAGTGACGTTTCCCGAGCGGCCGAGTGAGCTCCCGAGTGAAGTTTCCTTAGCGGCCGAGTGAGCTCCCGAATGACCGAGAGAGGTTTCCGAGTGGAGTTTCCCGACCGGGATCTCCCGAACAGCAGTAGGACGTCTCCCGACCGGGGAGTTGCTGAGGCCTGCGCAGCACAGTTTCCTTGAAACAGATTCGTCCTCCTCCGGCGGTGCTTCGAGACTCAGATGGACTTCCATCTCTCAGGATACAACAGCAGACCACGGGCACAACGGAGCACTCGTTGCTCGTGGCGAACTGAGGAGGTACCCGACTGCTATCAGCGGGGTCGGGAGCGAGGTGGAGTGGAGAAGAATTTCGCACTGCGTCTCTGCCTCTGCGTCTCTCAGTCACGGCCTCCTTTTATAGGCTCAGACCTTGCAGTATTAAATGACGAATTAATCGTCATTTAATGGCATTTACCCGACCAGATCCAAACGTCTGGGGGTTACTGATCTCGCATTAAACAAAATTAATGCATCAGTTACATTCGAGCAAAAATCAAATTGGCAAAACTTTAGTTCATCTGCTTGGACAAATTTTGCCCCGACCAGTCTGACATTCGATGTGCGCGGGTCGTGCATGCACACGAGTTCACTTGGTTCAGTACAAATTCGGGCCCTGGATTTGCACCACCCCCCTGCGCACCCACGCGTGAGAGAGAGCCTCTCCCCTAGCATTTGTTCACAACTACCATGCTTGTGATACAATATAAACCAAATATTTTGCCTTAAACTCCCAATGTGGGACTAAAGCCCCCCCCTCAAGGGGGCCCTTTTATTCTCCTCCTCACTTTCTACTCAAGAGAAAGTAACAATGTGGGACTAAAAGTCCCTCCACCTCTTTTCCATTCACACCATATATCCTAAGATATATAACAATATATGTAGTCTTATTGTTTTCATTCTCAGATTTTGTATATACGTATGATATTACCGGACATTGGTATAGGATGTTTAATACCCTACTAGACCCTTTGTTGGTTGTTTTAGCTCGTGCCTATACTTTAGTAAGACTATACTGTAGTGTAAGATATTGGGTGTCCTATCAAATTTGTATTGGCTATTTAGGCTTATGTCTATATGTTAGTAAGACAATATCAGTGTAAGGTATCAAGTATTCTACTTAGATCCTTGTTTGTTGTTTAGGCTCGTGTATATATATGTTAGTGAAGTTAGATTGTAGTATAGTTTGTAGAGCATTGCCCTTAAATATAATATAGATTGTTATTGTTTATCTGCCTTTATTGGTTTGTATGCTTATATGACAAGACTGCCCATGAGATATCCGTGGTAGCTGTTAGATCGTTGACGGTTGCTAGGAGGGGGGAGGGGGGAGGGGGGAGGGGGAGGGGGGAGGGGGAGGGGGGTGAATAGCAATTCTTTGGTTCTTCTACCTACGTTGTTAGCGTGCGCAAGCGGAAACAATAACAATAAACAAATACATCGCTAACACAAACCTATTTACTTGGTATCCATCTCCGAGAGGTGACTAATCCAAGAATCCTTCGGTGGATCACTCCCCGGATATCCTCCGGCTAGCCCTTGTCGCTCCTTGTAGGTGGAGAAACCTCACCACAACACCTTGACAATATCTGAGCACTTAGACTACTATTTGGCTCTTACCCAAAGCCAAATTCGTCAAACCTTTCAGCCAACACGGAGTCCTCTTAAATAGGACTACGGCTGAAACCCTCGCCACCAGTCGATTGCTCCCAGGGCAGTCGACTGGTGCCAGCCAAACAGCAGTCCAACGACTCGCTGCAACGATTAGTTTTTGACTTTACCAGTCAACTGCTCCCAGGGCAGTCGACTGGTCCCCAACCGAAATCTTTCTGTGAGTTTTATTAGTCGACTGCCTCCCAGGGCAGTCGACTGGTCCACTCACACACCTAGGGTTTCCCTTCCTAAGTACACTTCTCTCAGCACTCGAACCCTAGCATTTCTCGAGTACAATCACACAACACTCGTACTCTCACGACTCAACTGACTCCTCATCAGCAGCCTCAACTATTGCCTTCGTGCCTTTTTCATCTTCGACTCCCGTCCCTCGAATGCACACAAGCCTCCAGCTTGTCTCCATGCCATCCTTCACGTATGCCTCGAAGTCCGCGCCCCTCAGCTCATCGTCCCTGCTCTCCATAGTCCCTCAGGTGCACACACAAGCCCGCGGCTTGTCTCCATGCCACCCTTCACCGTACCGAGGCCGTCCAACTAAGCCAATATATGTAACCTGCACATCCTGCACACTCACATATACATATCAAATACACAAGGGTAATCCTAACTTAAACTCTTTGCCCAAACATCAAAACTCATGGTCACTCCGGACCATAGATTGCCTCAACAGTAGCGAGTTTGCATGCAGTCCGTAGCTAGATAGCTACACATATACCCTATCTGCCCATGAGATCATCTGTGATAGCTAGTTCGCTTGCAGCTAGGAATTGTTATATGTTGTTTATGTATTATTCATGCAGGTTTTGGATGCACTATATGTACTCCCAATTATTAGTTATACTTGGTTAAGCAGGTTAATAGAGGATTATGGTATTGTTTATCCTTTTGCTAGCGCATGATTATATTGGTGTACTTATTTTTGTTAGTAAGTAATATTATTGAAATTGCTTCCTTTGATATCCTTTTATGTAATATCATGAACTATCTATCTTATACCCATTGAGTATTTATTGTACTCTCTACCTCTTTCTTTTCGTTTGACTTCTAGGTTAGCGGGTAAAAGATATGTCATGTCGCTTAGAGGTCCTTACTGTCGATATCACTTGAGTTCGAATTTTTTTGGGTTAGTTTTCTTTTTGGATCAGATGTTTGTTAGCTTTAGCTTGTTTAATTTAGTATGATCACATGTATATGCATACATTCATGCATTAGTATTTAAAAAGTTATCGAGTTGTTTATATTGCATCGATAATTGTGTTGACTTTAATTGGTTTGGTATCAATTATTTCTTGTGTTATGACTAAGAAGTACCATCCGATTTGTCAAACAAGTATACCCTCGTGATGTGACATCGAACAAAAGAAAAAATAAATCACATTTTTCATCACATAAACCAGAACAGTTATAAATGATAGAACAGAGACAAAGGAGAAATCGAAAATTTGATGACTGTAAATATATCTAAATAAAAACTAAACTTAATGTTTATCAAAAAAGCAAAATCGTAGAAGTATCTAACTCGCTATTGCTAAAAATTAATTAAATTCTTCATTTCGATCAGACATAATGCAAATGAATGCATCAACTTTAAACTTAATCAAACAAGGAGCATAATAACACCAATTAGATCAGTGTGACAACGTTGGACATAGTTTCTCTTCCCCAATCTCAACAAGTGAGAGAAGTACATAGAGGGGGAGCTGAAAAACGAGAAGAGGGGGAACTCAAAAAGAAACTATCATTTTTATTTTGTATTTTATGAATAAAAATTTCTATTTCATGCATTTTTATTTTTAAAATGAGTTCATCGTAGATCAATGATGAATAAATTAGTTGTTGATTTACGATGAACTCAATTCGTTGTAGATCAGTTACGAATTAATTGGTTATTGTAAATTTTGTGACGAATTCCTATTTTTCGTCGTAAAATTCAAGGATGAGCTATTTGTGATAAAAAAAAATATATTCGTTGCTAATTTCGTGACAAAAATAATTTGCGATGAATGTTATGTTGGATCGGGTTGGACCGGCTAGAGGGGGTGAATAGACGGTAAAAGAAATATAAAATTGGAGGCACTCGTCTTTAAAAAAAACTTGGTCGCAACTGAGAACGTTGCTTCCAAGGCAGTGGACGCTCAATAAAATTCTCCTTGTGGCGGAGAAGCCTTGCAAAAATAGCACGCTAGACTTTTAGATATTTTACAAAAATGAATAAAATGATTGATAGAAGGTTGAAACTCTAAGCCTATTTATAGCCTAAGAGAATAAATCTAGATTGTTGATTGTTGATTGTTGATTTTACGAGCTTGGTTGAAACTTGGGCTTTATTGATTTAAACATTATCAAACTCGCAATTCAAACTTATTTGATTATATATATATATATATATTTAATCTTATTTAGTTGGCTAGTGAGTTTTATGTTATAAGTTTGTTTTTTCATTTTGAGAACTTTTTTTATTTATAAGTTTGATCAAAGTTTTGTTGATGAACATGATTCATAAACTTTATTTATAGACATTGTTCATGAATACTATTTACGAATAATTCATAATTTTTATTATAAATATTCGTAAATTGAATATATGTGCATTCAAACTTATTTACTTAATTTAATGAATTGTTCAAATTTATTTATTTCATTGGCATTTTACATATGGAACAAGCAACATAAATAAGTTCTTACTGAACACCAATCTTATTTACAAACATTTTTCATTTGCAACCCTAAAGATATTCAAACACATTATCGTAGACTAAAAAACAACAATTAACTCATTCAAACACATCCAATTCCAATACATATATAATCTGAACTTGTTAGGCCTTAAGTCACTACTAGTCACTCCACCACAACAATGGCTTTCCTCTTGTTCCTCTATGTCTTTCTTGTTATGATACTTTGGGAACCCAACAAAATCAAATGTCAATGCTAGGGGCGGATTTACATGGGGACCCAGGGATCTCGTCCCCCCCTCCTAAAATTTTTAATAATATTATTTTTATATAAATTTTTTTATTTTTTTAGTATAGAAATTTTTATTTTTTTAGTATATATATTATTTGACTCCTTTATAAATATATATTTACAATTGGTCTAATGGTATGTTTAATTTTTTGTTTTAACGAATATTTAGGGTTTAAATCTTTTGGATGATTAAATTTAAAAAAATCTCTCTATTTTTTAAATTTCAACTAAATATATATTATATATCTTTAAAAAATTAAAAAGAATATTATTATAATAATTATTTTTTGATTATTATAATAATTATTTACATCACTTAATATACGACCTTTCAAATTTATAACCTTGATCAATGCCATCCACATTCAAACTACAACAGCAGCTATGTTGTGAATATTCCTCCAGGAAAAAATGGCACAGACAATGATAATCCACATCAAAATAGGAACAACAAAATTGCCATGCTATGCTATGCCAAGCACAGCACTCCCTTTCCTTCCCTACTCTACAGAGAGCTGTGCAGCAGCCAGGTGATGGCAACTCAACGTCTGCGAGCCAGCCTAATGAGATTCCATGCCCTCCTCACATGTTTGCTCATTCTGATGGTTAGTGCGCCATCTTGAAGTTTGAGGTTAAAATATAATAATGTCAATGTGCCCGTCCTTTTCACGCGTTGACCATAACATCCGAATTAGTAACCTTCATTATTTATTTTTCCGTATTAATTTTGAAATGGATTAGCACTAACTCTGTCAAAAACATATATATAAAAAACATTGCAGGCAGGAAGGCAGGCAGACTGGAGCAGCTGCACCAAACCAGCCAGACAGCCAGAAGGTCTTTCCCCAATCGCCTCGTGCACCACCAAATTAAATTCATTCAATTCTCATGCATGCATCCATGGCAACAGTACTGAACTGATTCTCGAGCTCATTCCTCCATGGCAGCAGCATTGATTGGATGTGTCATGGCAGGCAGCAGCCTAGCTCACCATTTTTTGTTTACATGCCTGCATGCATGCTGTGGAGCTAGCTAGTCAGGGTTTCAGACTTTAGGGTTTCTGAATCCTTGTGCTATGAAATAGCACGACGTTGCCGGTGAGAGATCAGATTTCGAGGAGTTGCAGGAAGGGGCCAGGGGCAAGAGATGAAGAGTGCCCTTTCAAGAAAAAGAAAAAATATTTTTGTGTGGTGTTCAAAAGCGAACGACGGAGATGATTAATCATCAAAATGTAGCCCACAACCACAATGACAGAAGAGGATGTCGACGCCTACGAGATTAACACGAGCGTTAAAGGAATGCACCGGAAGATTTTTCGGAGGAGCCCTCTCGACGTTCAAGTCAGAACTCTCTTTTTTTTTGGAGGACAACGAGGAATCAAATTGTTATAACTTATAACTCTGAAAAGTTTATCTACTTTACCTGGGCGTCGAGACATCTTATATATCTGATGTCTTTATCACACGTGTTCTCATATTCTCCTCCACGTTTCTTAATCATCGGTTACTTGATAGCTATTCTCTTTTGGTAACGACCACTGTGATTATTAAGGTCTTAATTACCGTGCGTTACGAATAATAATTACCTGATAACTTTCCTGTTCAGGAAAGAGGAACGGATGCTCGAAGTATGACTTTCTTATCCCTACGTTGATCTTTGGGCTCCACTCTCTCAAGTCAGTCTCGGAGTCTCATCTCCCGAGCTGACCTCAGGGTCTTAGTATGTTCTCTCGAGATAGTCTCGGAAGCCCGATTCCCGTCTGACCTCGGGGTTTTTTTCCATTCTCCCGAGATAGTCTCGGGAGCCTGATTCCTGATCTGACTTTGAGCACTGGTTTGATGGACCCTGCCACGTAGCTTTCCCTTACCATGTGTCCCTCCCGGATTTCTCATCCCTATTGATCCTATCGCGAAGCGAGGTGGAGGCCCCAAGAGTGAGATGGTCCCCCGAAGATCACGAACTGCGAAGGTCGCCGCAAGCCGCCGATGCTAACTCCTAATCTGCAAGACAATGACCGTTAGAACTCGCCGGGAAAAGTCCCCGGCAAGACACTTCGACGGTCAAGTCAGTCCCCGGTGGTGGAATAGCAAGAAAGCAATAGAATAGTAGTAAAACACTATTCTTACGCGTACCTGGGATATGTGGAGTGGAGAGGCTTATATAGTCGGGGGAGCTGACAGCTTCTGCCCGCCTGCCACCTTTTGTCTCGTACCGAGGACAAGGTAAGGATACCCTGAGGTGGCAGGGTAATGTGTCGCATACCGGAATAGGGAAAAGGGCACTGTCAACTTAAAGACGAGCGTCGTTGGACGCCGCTCGGCCTAACACGAACACATGCGGTCGTGGTACGAGGGGTTAGGGCATGGCAGAGAGATCACGGCGTCAGCAAGATGCTCGCGATTCGGGCCAGAATGGTGTCTGACCTGCGCCGACCCCGTACAGTCTCTACGAGTCTTGTGTCAGGAGTGGTTGTTCTGATAAGTCACGATAAAACCTCAAATGCTAGGGCCGACTGGCGGCGTAGAGTAATAATGTCGACTGAGGGTGTATAGCGAAGAGCCGACTGGGGGCTCAGAGTGCTGGAGCCTACTGGGGGCTCAGAGTGTCCATGGTTACCGAGAGCGACTATGCTCCCCGAGTCAAGGAAGGCGTCCCGAGCGAAGGTATGCTTCCTGAGTCATGGTGCGCATGGTCCGGGATGAACGTCCGAACTTGGCTGACCCGGAGATAGTATGGTCGATGACCGAGTATTCTGCTGGCTCGGGATGCTCCTAACTAGGGGATCTTATGATGCAGTGATACTTGAGTAAAGACTTCTCTGGCTCGGGGTGCGTCCAGGAAGCGTGGGCCGCCACGCGTCCGACTGGGGACACTGAGTCGAGTGGTGGCGGAGCTGGTCCGCTTATGACTTGTGTGAAGGAGAGAATTTGGACCATCGGTCGGGCTGCGCCCAAGGAACGTGGGCCACCACGTGTCCGACTGGGGAGACCTGAGCCGAGTGGTGCGCAGAATCAGATTTGCTTATGACTTCATGATACTTTAGTATGAGGCTCCTCGACTTGGGAGTGTTAAGACTCAGTGAGGCTATGAGTCAGGACTTCTCTGACTTGGGATCCTCCTGAACTCGGAGGTCTTCGGGCTTCCATCCCCCTTAGCCTCGGTGATCATTCTCCAGTAGGGCCCATGGCCTATCATTTTCAAATGAACTACGCCGAATCGCCAACTGGGGCCCTAATTTCGAAGAACTCATAGAGCCCGTAAACCCCTCTTCTCCTGACGAGGCGCCAGGCTGCCAAGCCAGGCTACACGTAAGCTGACCCGGGATCACCTAATATGGCTTATTAATTTGGTTGGAATCAGTGAGGCTTGCGAAACTTGAAATTGCAATTATGTTGTGGTTTAGCGACTAAATTTAGTTGTCACTTGTCAGTGTAAATTATTTACATTCTGGATTGTTTGTATGTGTGTGTGAATATGATTTGAGTTTCATTGGGAATTTGTTTTGTTAGTGATATGAACATTGGCTTTAGGATAGATGAGATTTTCTACTCTCCTATAACTTGTGCTACCAAGGACGACTCTATAGTCACTATTATAACAAAGGTGATTATATTCAACTCAGCCGTCTCTCACAATTTATCCTTTGTACCATCAAGTGATGAGAGGCTGAGAAGAATTTTTTTTCTTAGGAGATATCTATCCATCCAAAATTAACACCTTGATTTTTTAGAAATTGTTTTTTTTTTCAGACTAACAAGACAGTATTACAGTAATCGATGCCTGCTACCATGATAATAAATATATACCTCCAAAACGTTCGTTTATTCCAAGGACCAACGCTCTTGTGATGGTGCTGCCACTCCAGTATTATTCATTCACTTGGTTTACTCAAACATTTTTCATTTCTTTCTCCTGCTGGTTGGCAGATGGATGGCAGCAGACAAAACACTGCGTTTGTTCCTTCCTGGCCATGGCTCCAGTCCAGTCCTCTGCACTGCACCCCTGCTCAGCTCAGTGTCTCAAGAAGCAACACAATCAATCCCCTGATGATCGACACAGTAAAGTTTCAGAAAGCCAACTTTCTAAATCATGTTTGATGCGGAGATGGCAGGTGCCACGTGGCAAGCTCAAGGCTTGATCAACGTAGAGTCATATTGGTCCGACTCGACTGACTCGGTTTAACTCGAGGACGAGTTCAGATCGAGCCGTTAGAGTTACCGGCTAGGTCGGATCGCTGCGGTCCGACGTCCATCGGTTTTGATGGGAGGCTAGCTCGATCAAGTGAGTGCGAGTAGTATTGCGAACATGTTCGATTGATGTGCAAGAAGTGCGTGGTAAGGACTTCTCCTACTCTTCCATGTTAGTATAAAAGGTGCGTGGGCGAGTGCAAATATGAAAGGTTAATTTCTACTAACTAGTTATTTTATTTCTTTTTCACGCTTGACTTGGGCGTAAGAGGAATTTCACTAAGGTTCATCTTAGCTAAGACGGTCAATTTAGGTTGAGCCCATCAAATTGACTTGCTCCGTCAAATAATTAAAACAGATTAAATTGAATTTTATCAACTTATTTTAATACGAGTCCAGACAGGTCAACCCACCTGAGCTAACGGTGGGCTCGATTTGGCCTGCGAGTTGAGAAAAAAATATTCTAAAATTTCAAATTAAAATAGAAAGTCAATGAATTCGTGAGCTTAATTGGTCTAATCAACCATTCAAATTAAAATCTTCAACCTTTTATATATATTTATTTATATATTTTTTAACGAGCTTATGAGCTAGCTTGCCTAACTTGCAATGCCTGGCTTGAGTTGGTTTAGATTAGATTAGGATTTCCAGATTTCCTAACCTGTGAGCCGATCTGTCCTGTCATGGATTGACCCATTTGACGATATTAATTTACTTTCCTTCTAACTATATTATGTGTTCGCAGTGTCCCAATCTATCTATTGTCCTTGGAGATCGTTTGGGATGGTTAAAGGCGATTTGTTCGTTTCTAACGTCCTTGTGAGATCAAAAGAAGATAAAACAGATTAAATCCGATACTATGACAAACTGGAAGAATAAACACATAATTTATCATATTTTAATCTTCAAATTAAGATAACAATAACAATGCGAACTATTCTCGTGAAATCCTACACCGTAAAGAAAATTGAATTCCGGAATGAATTCATCCATCCGTAGCAATTTCAAAGGATTGAATTCCCAATCCTCAATAATCACACTAAATAATTTGATTTGTGAAATTACTTAACAAATTAAATACAAATCGTATACAAATAAATCAAATTGCTCCGGCTCTTTCTCAATAATATATATTACATTAATTT
The DNA here is from genome assembly GCA_024364735.1 of Boesenbergia rotunda. Lineage (NCBI taxonomy): Eukaryota > Viridiplantae > Streptophyta > Magnoliopsida > Zingiberales > Zingiberaceae > Boesenbergia > Boesenbergia rotunda. Next base: position 363,568 of record JAGFNQ010001894.1, on the reverse strand, counting down.
AATTCAATTTTATTTTTAGAATTCATTCTAAATAAATGAATTGAATCCAATTCCTTATTTAACATATTTCCAAACATGTTAAGAGTACGTTTACGTTCGGGAAACCCGACTGGGTTGTCGTCGTTGTCCTTGGTCTTTGCCTAGGCCAGACGAACTTGTGGTGGCTATTCCTCTCTAAAGCGTTGGACGACTCCAGACTCTACTCATCGATTTCCCGACTACTCACCGACCCAGTGGACGACCGACCCGAGTAAATCCGACTGGACAAGGAGGTAGTCGTCCGACCTATACGTAGCAATCACTCAAGGAGTATCTTCTGGTCGAATTTCGATATGCAGTGCGACTATGCATGAGGCCATCGTCCTTTTCTCACTTGGTCAGGTCAGACATTGCACTGGCGAAGAACAGTTCGGTAAATCAAAGAATAGGATTTAAAAATTCGAAGCAGTTTGTTGCGCGTATAAACCGCTGCCTCATCCTCCTCGCAGCGCTGTGGCTTCACAAAATGTGTTCCTCGTCATGGAAGGCCATGGCGATGGCTGCAATCCTAGCTCATGTGTGCTCCCCCAGCGAGCTGGAGCACCAAGAGAACAAGATCACCAAACTGCCTGGCCAACCTCAAGTTACCTTCCAGCAATTCTCAGGTTATGTCACGGTGGATCAGCAGAAGAAAAGGGCTCTTTTCTACTACTTTGCGGAAGCAGAGATGAATCCCTTTACAAAACCCCTTGTTCTCTGGTTGAATGGAGGTACTGTAGTAGCTTCATTTTCACTAAGTTGGGAGAGGAGGAATTCATGGTTTGTGTTGGCAGGGCCTGGTTGCTCTTCCCTTGGTGTCGGGGCATTCTCTGAGAACGGACCTTTCAGGCCGAGTGGAGAAGTGCTGGTCAGAAATGAGTATAGCTGGAACAAAGGTGAAACGATTGTTTCTTGTTTGATCTTCAAAAAAATTGTTGGATTCAGGAAGATCTCTTGTTTTGCAGAGGCAAATATGTTGTACCTAGAGGCCCCAGCTGGTGTTGGATTCTCGTACTCCGGCGATTCTTCCTACTATCAGAGCGTGGATGACAAGATGACAGGTACAATGGATTTCAAGGATTGGTCATCAGAGTTTCTTGATTTTTGGCTTTTTTTTACTTCATTTCTTGCTTTTGTTTTCTACAGCCAGAGACAATTTGATCTTTCTGCAACGCTGGTTCGAGAAGTTCCCGCGATATCGGAACAGGGAGTTGTACATTACTGGGGAAAGTTATGCAGGTGGGCGATGTTCTTCCTTCAGTCTTCCTTGCAATGAGATTGTTCATGTAGAATTCATTTGGATTTCTAATGTGTTTGCATTAGGGCATTACGTTCCGCAACTAGCACAGCTCATGGTGGAGTTTAACAAGGAGGCAAAGATCTTCAATCTCAAAGGAATTGCTGTGAGTCACATTTGACTTTTGGCTTTGCCTAACTAATCCTTAGTTCGCCTATTGGATAAATGCAGATAACTTAGAATCTAACCTCCAAGATATTCGTCCCATTTGGGATTCAAACAATAGTCTCTTATTGTTACTTGTGGGGTCGGCTTTTTTCCTATTTAAGTCACATTTGACTTTTGGCTTTCTGTGACTAATCCTTAGTTTGTCTACCGGAAAAATTTAGAGCACAATTTAAAAGCTGACCTCCAAGATATTCATCTCATTTGGGATTTGAATCCTGTGACGGGCAGCCTTTCTCCTACTTGAGTCATATTTAACTTTTGGCTTTACCTGACCTATCCTTAATTCGTTTATCAGATAAATCCATAACATAACTAAGAAGCCCACCTCTAGGATATCTGGAGGCGATTTTTCTCCTATTTAAGTCACATTTGACTTTTGGCTTTGCTTGATTAATCCTTTGTTCGTCTATCGGGTAACCCCATAATACAATTTAGAAGTCGACCTTCAAAATATTCGTTTCATTTGAAATTCAAACCCCGGTTTCTTATTATTCCTCGTGGCGGCGGCTTCTCTCCTACTTAATCACATTTGACTTTTGGCTTTGAGTGACTAATCCTTAATTTGCATACCAGATAAATCCAGAACACAACTTAGAAGTTGATCTCCATGATATTCATCTCATTTAGGATTCGAATCCTAGTCTTTATTGTGGGTGAGCAGCTTTTCTCCTACTTAAGTCATATTTGACTTTTGGCTTAAATCCAAGCATAACTTAGAAGCCCACCTCTAGGATATTGTCTCTTATTGTTCTTCTTGAGGGTGACTTTTCTCCTACTTAAGTCACATTTGAATTTTGGCTTTGCTCGACTAATCCTTAATTCGCCTATTGGGTAAATCCAAAATACAATTTAGAAGCCGGCCTTCAGGAAATTCCTTCCATTTGGAATTCAAACCCCGGTCTCTTATTGTTCCTCGTGGGGGCGGGCATTCTCCTCCTTAATCACATTTGTGTGGTTGCAGCTTGGGAATCCAGTTCTGGACTTTGCAACCGACTTCAATTCAAGAGCAGAATTTTTCTGGTCCCATGGATTGATATCAGACACAACCTACAGAATCTTCACTTCTGCTTGTAACTACTCGCGATACGTGGGCGAGTACTATAGGGGCACTCTCAGCCCAGTTTGTGCAAGAGTGATGAGCCAAGTGACAAGAGAAACTAGTCGGTTTGTCGACAAGTACGACGTCACCCTGGATGTCTGCATATCATCAGTTCTTTCACAATCCTTGGTTCTTAGTCCTCGAGTAAGTTCGAAAATCTACCAAAGCATGCATCTTTTTCACCTTCTCTTGATCTTTGTTTCTGAAATTGTTTTATTGTTGCCACAGCAAGTGCCTGAGAACATTGATGTGTGCATCGACGATGAGACAGTGAGCTACCTCAACAGGAAAGATGTTCAAGATGCTCTTCATGCTCGCCTCGCCGGAGTCACGAAATGGACTGTTTGCAGCAGGTACTGATGGTCATTGTTTAGCTTCATGAACCATGAACTTGACAAAAATGATGAATTTTGTCTCAAGTAGTAGTTTATGTTGGCATTCAGTGTTCTACAGTATGAGTTGCTCGACTTGGAGATCCCCACAATTTCTCTTGTGGGCTCTCTTGTGACGGCAGGGATACCAGTGCTCGTCTACAGGTAACGAAAATTCTTATCCTTGCACATGAGTTCTTATGATAGATGGACTCAATGTGCTTCTTTGCCAACGAAGAAAGCTTATGTTTTGTTGTTGCTTCACCAGTGGAGATCAGGATTCTGTCATCCCTTTGACTGGGAGCAGAAGCCTTGTGCAGAAACTAGCGAACGAAATTGGTCTGAAAACTACCATTCCCTACCGGGCTTGGTTCGAGGGGCAACAGGTAATGAACACACAAGAATGTAGTTGGAGTACTTATCGATTTAATTTCCATCGATAGACCCAATGTGATCCGATTTTTCTCTGAAATCCCGCACTGGCTAAAGTTTCACGCACAAATGTCCTTTTTATTCTAAGTTGTGTGTGTGATCTTTGTTTCCTTTTGTCGACCACAACAGGTAGGTGGATGGACGCAAGCATATGGAGATATCCTGTCATTTGCAACGATAAGAGGAGCTTCTCATGAAGCGCCATTCTCGCAGCCGGAGCGATCCCTTGTGCTCTTCAGATCCTTCCTACAAGGCCAACCGCTGCCAGAGACTTTCACTGAGATTCCCTGACAGTTGGTGAGACTGAGTTGAATGTGTGTGAATGTATTTTGACGAGAGTTTAGCATCCATTCCCTAGTTCTCCATGTGCCTGGTGACCTGTAGCATGCAAGCCTTTGCCTGGTGACCTGCATCGACAGCAAACGGGCGTGCCCACAACCATCAATGGTGCTATACCAGCCATATGCTGCCTTAGACATCCATCTGTATTTTTCCTCTTTGCATCTTCTCAGCTCAATATTCGCAACACTTGAGGTTTAAATCAAGCAATGCTTCCTCTACTAGCTGAGTGGTGACACAGCATGTCCTTCTCAATCTAAGTCTTCCATAAGATGTCGTGTGGTCTATAGAAACCTACCGATTGATGGAAGAGAGTGGGACAAATAAGGTTAAGCTTGATGCGATACGGAGGTAGTTCATCGAGAGGGAAGAAATGATCACTTCTGCTAAGGATGAACTAAGCACCTCTACCACAAAAAGGATTTGAGAGCAAAATAAAAGAGAGATCTAGGCACGAAATAATAAAATTCGTGCTTTAAATCAAGACTTGATTATGGCCGGAGCTTCCTTGGAAAGCACCAAGCCCATTCTCTGCCTTCCAATAAGAGCACAAAGAGCTCCTGAAGATGGAGAATATTCAGTCAAAAGAAAGTCAAGCAGACAAGACCCAGCATAATTCCCTAAGATGTGGTTCGTCGAGCCAGAAGAAATGATCTCGGCTCTTAAGGAAGAACCAACCAACTTGACTACTAGAAGACTTGGAATAATAATTCCTCCTCCCTTTTAAGGACTGCTTCAGGTAAGCCTCTGGACAGAATCATTGAGGTGGCTTGAGTAAAAGGAGTCAAGCTGGTCCTATGGTGACCAAAGTAATTGTTGATTCTAAGTACATGGAGTAGAGATGCTGTTTAGAGAAGTTCAAGTGATCTACTGTATCGGTTTGTATTAAGGCTGGAATACTACAGTCGTGGGTAGATCAGAATGAGATTGGGAAGCCTTTTTTTACGAATTACGATGATCATCCAACTTATGTGTTCTCCCATAGTGGCATTTCCAGCCAGTGGCACAACATTCTTGCTATCAGCACATACAAAGTCATCTGTTTATTTACTCGATTAATGTCGGTTTGCCGGAGATGCTTGACAACCACAAGTGTAGAGTAACTATTTCATTGGAAACATTGCAAAACAATGGATGCGGCCCTAATCAGCGGGGCAGATTTCTTCCAAACTGCAACATGGAAGAAACGCTGAAATTTTAAGAGCCATTTCCAGTGAGTGAGAGAAACAACTCTATAGGGCACAGCAGTACCTTTTACCCAGGAACTCAATAATGTCAGTTGTCAGCGTTGCTCGTTTCTTGTCCTGGAACGCAAATGCAGCAGCTCTTCTAAGAAGTGCCGAACCCGCTATGCATCCGAGAACCATTGGATTTGACAAACTAGAAAATTAAATCAGAGTTAACAATAGTGGACTGGACCAACAGAATAGAAGAAAAGTTTGCCAGCATAATAATTATGATAGTCTTAAACAGACCAGAGTGACAAACCTCTTTCCAATGGTCCCATTTGTTATCAATAGATGATGGCGTGCCCATGACGAAAACACAGCAACACTGTTATCATGGAAATAATTCAAATATGATTTGTAATAGAAGATTTGTTGATGCAATGTTTTATGGAGGCAATGCGAGAAAATATGTGGCTTTGATATCGTTCTTAGGAGAACTTCCACCAATATCGAGACTGAAACTATAATGTAGTATGCTTTCTATGACAAGAAGTCTGAGCCTAAACTAGCTTAGTGTTGGTGCTTTGCAAACAAACACTAGGTTGCAAGTTCACTACTCTTTAACATGATGTTGTTTTGAAGAATACATTTAGCTTTTCTTGAGAGGAAAATTTAAAAAAAAACAAATCAAGGGAATTTTGTAGCCTAAAATTGTTTTAACACAAGAAAATGTAATTAAATGCAAACAGGACAATGGGATTACCAAAACATTATCAAGCATATAGATATACCGACCAACTGTATCAACACAAACCTGCCGGAAAGTATGTCACCTTGACCACCGCATCGCCGAGGTGAACCAAAGGTGCTCACACAATGGACTGTAAGATGCAAATCCAGAAACAACCGACCATAGTAAGTTTAAGTTGCTTAATTGAAGATTATTTAAATATAAGAGTTGTGCTATGACCTGCTTCACCGTCACTTATAAAATCAGATTTTCCTTTACGCAGAATGGTTACGCCACCAATCCTGGATGAAAAACAATGCTTGTTAAAAAACCCTCAAAAAATTAAGAAGGAAGAAAATCTAAAAGCCAATTACTTTGTGGAAAGCAACTGTAATTGGTAACTTCCATCTTTTTCATTTACTTCACAACCCAAAACTTTCTCGACAAGCCGCTTGTACTCATTAATATTTGGTGTTAGGACAGCTAACGAGTTTCCACTAACCAGATCAAGGTTGTTAGTGATGAGAAAGAGGCCATCCTGCAAAGTATAGAATGGTATCCCTATAAATCAACTCGTGTTACAGGAAACAGTTGATAAGGTGCATATTTTATCATTTGGAAGTGCACTCACCCCATCAATGATTAATGGAATGCTTGCTTGCCTTGCATGCTTCACAATGTCTTTCACGCAGTCCTGATCAAAATTGAACAAGCTTCATTTGAGCAAAAGAGGATCACAAGGTCTAATAGTCTCTTAGATTCATGATACTTGTCTATGACAAAATATATACATGAATAAAACTACCATATGCCAATTTAAAAGTGTTTAACTTAATGAAATAGACAACTTAAATTATATCAGTGGTGCCTTCCGTAAATACGTCAATTAAATCTTTTATCGTAATTAGGAGGTAAGAAAATGATGAAGAACCAAAAGTGAACTATCCAGAAATGAGTGTTCTTCAATCTCAGGTGTATCTTACAAGGATGGATCTAGGCATTTAATAATGAATGTTCCTAAAAATTTAGACTTGATCAATGATGGTGTTGATGTTGTAGTTGGACTGTTGTGTGCAGGAAGAGTCCAAAGATCAAAGATAGTAAAAATTCATCCAACAAAAAGGAATATTTTAGCAAAAACAAAATAAACAACATTATACCCAATATCTGATGTTGTAGTTCTCAAGTTATTAGTATACCATTAAAAATGGATCTCTTCCTAAGCCTGGACCAACAACAATGCAGTCAAACCTTTCCATCCACTTCCCGACTTCAGAAAGAACCTTGGCAGAAACAGATGCTTTTTCATCATCCCTAAGAACAATGGTGATATGATCAAATACAAATAATGAGGGTGGTGCAAAAGTGGCTTTGTTAATAAAGGATTACCTTACACTGTAAGATTCTTCTAAAACTGGGTGTACAATCAACTCCGGGCTATAGCTTTTTATCACTGTTGCTGCATCTTTTGTACAGAAAATATGTGATAGATCTGCCCCCTGAATAATATATGATAACCAATTAATGTTGAGTTGATTGCCAAATCCGAACTGAGCCATAAGAAATTTCACATAATGAACATAGGTAGAAAATTATAAGAATAGTGATACTAACAATCTTAAGAGCTGAAATAGCAGCAAAATATGGTGCACCAGTGTACTCACGGCACCCACCAATTACAGCAATCTTCCCTGAAAAGGGAAAGAAATATACGATTAAAGCTGAAAGTGAATCCAGAAAATGCATTATAGGTATTGTAATAAAGAAAGAAAGGCCTGCTAATGTTCAACATGAATTTTTTTTTCTCCGAAAAAGATTGACAAAGCATCTTATTTTCAGCATAATGATACATTGATTACTGTTTTCCTTGAGAAAATATATGTATATATTGCCAGGAAGCAAGAATCTTCAATATATCTTTTATGTGGATCTATTTTAACTTAGATATTAAATTTCAAGTTTAAGTTGATTAATAAAAACCAATGAGATATGACACATTGAAATACAGACAATATATGTGAAAACATATCAGTATAAGATAAAATGGTATATTTTTGGAGCCTTCTTAAATCCAAAAGGATTAAGTTTAATTATTCCAATGCAGGTACTAAGATAGTTGTCTTATCTCATTCATAATTACACAGCCAGCCATTCCCATTTGAAGTTAGTTTCTAGGGACGAAACACGGATTTAGAATTGTTTTCACTATTTAGAAAATTGTCATGAAGTATCCCTTGTCATTTACCTAACTTAATCAGAAGAATCCTATACAAAAGCATCAAAGTGGCCGTTTTCTCAGTTTTCCTCTACATTGCTTCAATTCATTTTCACATAAAACGGAGCTAAATTTGAGCTTAAAAAATATTTAAAAATCTTTTTAATTTATGTTTCTCTCTTTTAATCTTAGACAAATAAAATTTTACAAAAATTTCTTCCCTCTTTCCTTCTGCCAAAGGAATTAATTGAAGAAAATATTTCACTTATAATTTTTTTCTTTGCTTTGTTTTCTTTCTCTATTGTTTTCCTTTCTTTGTAGGAAAGGAGGTCTAAAGCAAATACTTCCTGGAGGTATGAAAAGGACTCGGGGGGGGGGGGGGGGGGGGGGGGGAGGGGGCGAGCGGGTAACAAACTTAATTCTTTCTCCTTTTTCTTTAATTTTTGGAGCCCAGAAGGATCCTTGAGACTTACCTTGCCATATTGGTTTTTTTTACAGTTAATCTTTATTATTTTGGATGTTTTAGGGGTTGTTTGTTGATAAAAGAGAGGTGATTAAAATTCCAACAACCCTCTGTGAATCCGGAAGCTTAATTTCCCTTCCGATAAGCCTTTTGTTGGTTCATCTTATTGTTAGTTGGTTCTAGAATCTTGTAGTGTTATTAATTGTTCTTGTAGGTTTTTGAAATGACCCTTTGCATAAAAAATCTCAAGTCTCATCTCAGGAAAGTTAAGTGGCTTAAATCCTGTGATTCACTGAACATTGGAGTGTGATGTGTTTTTTGATGCTGCAATTCAGGTTCAATTGACTTAGAATCATGTTTTCTTTCAAGGATGATGTGCTTTTTGTAGCTTTATTCCTTGAGAGTGTGTAGGTTCTGTGGCTGCTTCTTGATTTGTTAAAGTGGTGCTACATTGACATTGGTAAGTCTCATCTTGAACTCTTTTGATTATGGTTGTTGTTACTGAATGATTAATAATGAATGATATTTCTTATTACAAATCACTATAGACGTTGTATTAATAATGAAATGTAAAAACTGATATATAAATTTAGAAGGAGACTGAATGATATTTTTAAAGCTTTTAAAGGTTGAAACAAATGGAGAATAGAGGCCAGCACCCCTGCCAACCCATCCCAGGGCCAAAACGGAGGAGGTCAAGTGGAGAATAGAGAGAGGACGTCAAGTCGTACAATAAATTGGCTGACCACTTTTTAACACTGAGATTTACATTTGTGAGGTTGTTGTAAGCATGATTTCCTAATTTTTAAAATGAGCTATAAATGGCATCCCCAAGCTAGAAATGGTCTCAATTAAAGGGTAATAGAACCCAATATCATGTGCTCCTATATTAGAATTTATCTTCCTAGTTTAAGCTAAAATTGAGGGATTATGGGAATTATGTTAGGAGAAAGTTATAATTCAAAATGTTGGACCTTATGCTCTACCATTTTGATATTAAATCCTTAAGTTGTTTTGCCCACCAAAGTAATTCTGTCAATATATTCAAAATTTTCTGTTCTCTTGGGATACATATAAAGTACCATATGATATTTTTCATAATACATTAGCTAATGCATTGAACCAAATAGGCAATGATTTAGGCTAGCCTCTTCATAATGAATTAAGATGGATAAGTTGTATGCAATGTTATTAGATATATGATTGCCTTCAGATAAAAACACTCACCATCATTTGTGTGGCTTGAAAAGCTCTAGCTCATGCTTGTATATATATTCTCTTTGCTATATTGTTATTGGAACTCCATCTGTGCACTTCGTGTATAAGGGCATTTATATGGGAGGTTTGGCCTATATATTAAAATATTGCTGTGAGAGTGTCTGCACACTAATGTATAAGTGTGGTATATGGAGGCAACAAACAATTTTATTTATGCTCTTAATTCTAATATCAATGTTAAACTCGATGTTAGTTTACTATATTTTTTATGAACAGAATAAATTTTAAGTTTGAAATTGTTAATTAGTAGGGTGTTAATTGGCAAATAAAATTAGCAATTTAGTGATGATGAAAATTACATAAAAAATAAAGGAAGCTAATCTCTCCATTCATTTATGTAGAGGTTATCTTTGGCCCACTAGGACAGCTATAGCACCATTCATTTATGTAGCTAATTTTCATTGTTGATAACTTTTATTTCTATGGTGTGATTTATATGGTGAGTGGTTTATATGGCAATTGAACTTGAATTCGTATTCGGTCATAGTTGTTGAGTCATGGAAGTGTAAACTAGTATGCTTGTAAAACGTAGAGATTTTATCCAAATTATTTTTGCAAGGTATGTAGTGATAGAGAATAAAATCTCACATAGAAAAATAAGACAAAAAAAGGAAAGGTTTATTAATTCAAAAGGTTAACATGCAAAGGAGAGTTTATAGCTTATTTTTATAGAACAAGTAAAGGGCCTAGTTTTGTCAACTAATTTCCCTAAAGACAAAGTCTAACTTACCCTAGCAAATATAACTAATTTGTAATAACATAAAACATTTTGAAATTTAAAATGTGAGACTAAAACATAACCTAAAACTATGCCCCAAGTTTTAAACCACAGTAAGGTCGATTTAAATGTATAGAAATTGTCACGTGGCTTAAGGGCGACACTTTTCCTTCCTGGGAGGTCCCACTTGCAACATCATAATTTAAATGATGCAAGAGCATAAAAGGGCAACAGTGCACAAAGCTCCCCCAATGCGGGATCCTGAGGTTGTACGCATCCTTATCCTCTATCTTGCAAGCGGTTGTTTCTGTGACCCAAACTTGAAACCTCCAGGTCATATGGCAGCAACTTTACTATCGCGCCAAGGCTCCCCTTCAAATGATGCAAGAGGATGTTAATTTAAATTTTAAAAGTTTTATATCTTAAAATTTGTGGTTTATATTTTCTTAGACTTTTGTGATTTATTGATCTTGTTTATTGGCATGTGATAAGGGGCATCTCTAAGCGATAGGGCCTAATAGTTAACATAGATTGTTTTAAACTTTTAAGTAGTGTTAAAGCTGCACAATGACCTCTCATTGCTCTATCTGGGAATGAAGAAAAGACGATCAACTTGTACTTGTGGGTGAGCATGTGGCTATCCTCCAGATGCTGAAGAGCTTGAGCAAGAGCGACAGAGATATACTCCAATGCTAACTCACACTCCTTTGTTGATACTCAAACTCACACTAAAGGCGGCGAGAGAAGACAATTCAAGATTCAACCAATTATTAATTTTTGTTAGTGTAATCATGCCCTAAGCGGTCATATTCGACCAAGCTTTTTTGATGTGATGTGTTTGACAAATGATTTAAGTTCGATCTACCTATGTTGCTGATATATATGCATGAAGTTGTATAAGGATTTGGCAGGATGCACACTTGGAACTTCGTGGCTCACGAAGCGTGACTTGACATGGCCAAGTAGGTGTGACTCGATGAGGTTGAGTTGTATTGCTCGATCACTTGGAGGTCCGCTGAAACTTGAAGAATGATGGTATGGGACATCCGAGGAACCTAAGGACGAGGAGCATTGGAAGAGGTGGACTATGTGTGTGAATGAGCCAAGGATGGCACATAGAACAAGTTAGGGCTTAGTAGAGATCACCTTGTGGGCAAAGTAAAGATGCAATAGGTAAACTCTTAAGTGAAATGTGAGTCGAGTGACCTATACTTTGTGTTCATGTAGATTTTAACTTAGACACTAACTCGACTATAGTTTGGTCATAGCCAATGGTCCAGCCGACTAAAGGTTGGATCTCAATCGAATGGTATGTTAAGTTGATTAGGGAGTTGACTCAATATGGTTTGCTTGCGCAAAAAATATTTCTATTTGGAGTGGAGTTATGCCATTTGATTGGCCATAGTTGAATCGACTGGGCAACTAACTCAACCACTAACAAAAGCGAGAACAAGACCATTGCTCAGGTAGAGCAAAGTTGCAGTTGTCATATGACTTACACAATAAAGTGGTTTAATCAATTGCAATCAGAGAATCGACTTAAGGATACATTACTAGTTCAACTGTCTACTAGAATCAAGTTCGAGTTAAATCCATGATCAAACAGAAGACTAAAACAATAGTGAAAACATTGACCGGAAAAGCTTGAGTCAACAAGAGTGTTGTAGAACAACAAATTGAAGCTTGTTTAAAGGCAACTTGGAGTTGATAAATAAAGGAACAAGGGGATCTTGTCAAGACTAGTAAAATTTTGCTAAATTCCAACATTTATATGCTCTAATTGTTGTATTTCTAGCGTTAGTATTGTTAGTTACCTTGCAAACTTGTATTGCTTTCCTTATTGTAAAAGCATTCTTGAAGAGATTTCTCTGCCTTAGAGAAGGAGAAACATCTCAATGAAGGAGAAAGTTAATGCGATGCAAGAGTGACACATCTTAAGTGTCATAGGATATGTAGTAAGAACCGGAGTTCCAAACTACATAAAATCCCTAGTGTTAGCACTTGAATTGTTTGTTTTGTATTTTCATTGCAATTAATTGACCTTGTTATGTATTAGCAAGAAAAAAAATCTAATTTTCAGGTTAAAAGCTATTGACCCCCTTCTACCTATCTGGCGCATCGTCTACATCAATCCCAACAAGCTAAAAAATGAAAGAGAAGAGTAAATATATCCAGGCTCACTAGATTAGCTAAGAACCTATTCACTCCATATCTCACTTATCAGTAGTATTGATCCTTGGAAGATGTGAAACTAGCTAGAGAATTGGGATGTACTTTTCAGTACTTCATTTTTTAAGATAATGAGAAGGCATAGCTTTATATTATTTCAAAGATATCCCTAATTTGGTGGAATGTGTAGAAGTAGTATTTCTGCTGGTCTTATATAGTGAAGTAGGTTTAAAGAAACCTTCGAAAGGAACTTTTAGCTTGAGGTCCTGGCAGCATAGTAGGCAAGAATGTGACACAAACCTTAGGATATTATGATGTTACAATTTAGATACCAAGTAGGATCTAAATTGGGTTTGGATATTATGAACTTACAATTTGATCATATGTTGCTTACTATATTGATGAATAGGATTTTGGTTCCAATAATATTTTACTAGACTAGCTCGGGCTTATTTTTGGATTAGCGCATTATAGTCAATCAAACATTTTAAAAATGTGAATCTACAATAGCCATTTTTGTATATCACATCATTTGAGGAAATTTTCAATTATAAAATATAACTAGTAGAAAATCCATTTTAATAGTTGTCATTATTATCTATCTTATGATTAGCTTCATCTTCATAAAACACTAAAGAATTGTACTATATTTTTCATACATTTACTATAACATTAACTTCATGATATTGCAATGATAGAGTTTAATATATTCATATTAATATTATATATTGAAAGTTAATAAATATGATAAATATAAAAATATAGCTCTAATATTTAATAATTAATTGTAGGTTCTTAGGAGCCTACAATCAGAAGCTAAGGACCTCTTTTAACTCCTAGGTAGCATCTCAATCCTAAAGCCTTGCTTCACACTTTAGAGAGCTAAAAGGCGAGAACTCCCATTGTATTTGGTTGGAAACAAATTCTGAAAGCATTTTTGTTTCTTAGAAATTAGCTTTTAAAATTTGAATAGAGAAATAAAATAAATATGAACTAATTTTTTGATATATTTGAACTTATTAGAGGTAAATGGTGCAATAATTGTCATATTTATTTTTTCTATTCAAATGTTCAATGTTTTTATTACATTTTTTAAAGTACCAAACTAAACACAAAAAAAAATTTAACCAAAAGCATTTTCCAAGAGGATCAAAGTGTGGTGGTGTTGAGTTCAAGAAGCTAGTAGAATTTGCCCTCTGCTAATGTCATAAGACGGTGACCAATCGAAGCACTTTGTACCCTGTAGACTCATAAGTTTGGTTATGAAGCTACCTAATTGTTGATGGGAGTGCTAATTTTTCATTCCAAGTCCCAATTTTATCTGATCTAGCATACCAGATTTGAACTGCAAATGAATTTACCTAAGGGCACAATAGAGCACATGCTCTACTGTGATTTTGAAATACACTACTGATATGATGAGGGGAGATACACCATAATTAGATAAAAGAACAACCACATAAACATAAAGAAGCCATCATCATTTCACAAATCTAAAAGAGATTATATATATATATATATATATATATATATATATATATAAAGTGGCTTTAACATGTGTACATTTCAACTATGAGTTATTATTGTTTTGTTTCTTACAGTTGAGTTCTCCTTTTATTATTTCCTCAAGTCTCTCAAGTATTATGGAATCAGTTCCCTTTGCAGTCTTCTCTTTTGTATTTGAAAATTTCATTTCCTTATTTTGCAAATGTATAAAACACTAATTCAATATGCAAGTGATAAGCCTACTGTTGCTTCAGGTATATTGTGTATTCCATGTCCTTTTTGTCCAAGCAATACAAACAGTTTCTTGGTTACCACTAATTAGTTAACTCCGTTTGATTACTTACAACAACATATATCTCATTAAGATTTATTATTTTATAATTTAGAAACACTTTTCATTATATCCATCAATCCAAACAAAATGAGTACAATATTAATAAGAATGTATTTATTAGACTTTTAAGAAAGTTAATACCTTTAAAAACATAACCATTATCCTGTGGCAAATTTATTTTTGAAATTAGCATGTATTGCTAGTTTCAACTAGAAGTGTGGAGAGAACTTTCCATGCAATAAAAATAATAAATAGTCATTTACGTAACACAATGGGGGAGGGTGAAGGTGAAGGCAAGTAAATGAATCATTTTTTGGTCACTTGTATTACTTAAGACAAAGTTTAACACTAAAGCAATCGTGATATATTTTCAAAATAGAACCACTCTCAAATTTATATCAATAAAATTGTATCTTTTATATTTTGATTAACGATTCTCTTGTTACAGTTGTGTTATACTTGAGCCATTTATTTTGTGCAGAATTGTTTTTTTCTTTTAATATTTTTTAAGGAGAAAAGTCAAAAGATGATTTTATTGTCTCTCTCTCCCTTTGAACTTTCCTTCTTTTCTATATATTCATCCTTAAAATTTACCACCTAAGAATAAAAACATTAGTGCTTTACCCCGAAGAGAAGGAGAAACAAAACAAAATTAGTCTTAAAAAAATGATCGACCCCTCTTTAAATAGGAGGAAGACTTGATCAAACCTAATGTGGTAAGATTTAACTAGGTAACACTTGGACCTACACAGCAATCGATCAGACTAAGCCTGGTAAGCATGCCAAGTCTCCTCAACCATGACTCAATCTAAAAAAAATCTCTAGTAAATGAAAGTTAAATTCCAATGAAGTCAGTTGACACTTATACATCAAAATTAATAATAGAAAATAATGATAATATAAATAGACGCATTAAAAAATCCATTAAGTGTCAGGAAAACCAAACTGCAAAACAGACCAGAAATGCTTATCTCCATTGGATCATACAAGCAATCAAAACTAAACTATCACACAAACTGGGCAAGCATGAAAGCATTTACCTGCTTGTCCTTTATAACGAATTGGGTCTAGCGCTGGCGTTATCATCTGAATAGTTTTCTCAGCATCAGCCTCCACCGCCGGGACAGCAGCACTTTGTGTTCCTTGCATCCTCTGTGAATGGGAGCGACAACAAAATCCGTCCAAACACTTTATCAAGAAGAGATTCCGCCTCAATACAGCCGCCGATGCCAGCGTGCAATTCTCTGGGTAACACGAGATCGGAATCGAACCCCTCATGCCATGCCTCAATCACACATCAAGCATCTGCAGCCCAATACCCAAGCCAAAATCTATCAAACAAAGAAAAACAACAACGATGTCAACAGCAAAAGTAATCCGAACAGGAATAGATCGAACTAACCAGAGAGAAATTGAGCAGAGAAACCCATAGAAAACATTCAAACACTAAACGAAAGTGAAACTGAAAGCATTCATGAGATCGTCCACGCTTACCTCAGTTTCGAGCTTGTGCGCGATCGAAATTCGTTCCTTCGACTCAAATAGAGCGATCGTAAGCGGCGGCGACGAACGGCTATGCCCCTTCTCAGATGGAAATTGTCAGATCGCACATCAGCTTTCTACTTATTCAAACTATTCTTGTCTAACAAAACTTAAATATATATAAATAGTGTATTAAATTTACTCGATAACGAATAAAAAGTCAATCTAATAAAAATAATAATTTTGAAAATAAACAATCAATAAACAAGAATATAGTTTGAATTCCACTGTAGATCAATATTTAGAGACTGATTTCTAATGTGCATAAATTATATTTCAAATTTACTTGATGAGTGAATCAAAAAAAAATTGTCTATTTAATATCAAAAAATAAAAATTTTGAAAATAAAAAATCACTAAAACATCATGAGAGTTTGAATTCATCTATAGACGAATATTCAATAAAGAATAAAAATCAACAAAAAGAACGAGACCACATTTAACTGAGGAAAAAATATTTTGAATATTGAACTTAATATTAAATTGGTGATATTGGTACTAAATTTTTGAAAAGATTTTTTTAATCCAAAAATTAATACTTTATTTTTATTTGAGTCTAGAATTTACCCTCTCAATTGGATATGCTTGTCAAAATAATAATAATAATAATAATTGCATCTTATCTTCATGTACATAATTAGTTATTTTTTGTCACGCCCCGAGACCAGAGGAGTCGTCAATCCAATATAAAATCGGACAATATCTTTCCTGTACGATGGACAATTTAGAACATACATACAACACACGTAATATAATAATGGCCTCCAACCTCAAAACAAAAGGTATAATAGAGAACAATAAATTGCATCTCAGCGATAAAACCGTAAAACTTACCTGAGCTGCCTCTGGGCAAGCGCACAGCAAAATAATGCCCATAAAGTCCAACAGATGACTTAAAAATACAATACCGCAACAAATGCAACACAAATACAAGTCCAAGACAGAAAAAGACAATACAAGACACGAGTATGCTAATAAAAGAATCAACACCACGTGAAAGCACCCACAGCTAGAGTCGTAGGTACCTGGGATTGGCAACTGGGCTCCCCTGACAACCTATCAACCTGAAAACAAAGCATTGTGACGGGTGGTGAGTCCAAATGAACTCTACAGGTATAGAGAAAGATATGCATGATATAATAAATAGCTGAATAAGTTATACAAAGACAACAAGATACAGTCTCATGTGGAATATCAGAATATGCATAATTGAAAGTACCAAATGAATATACATACTAAAAATCAGTCTATCCTGAATCATATAAGGGCTTGTATCATACGAGTTGATGCAGGGTCATCAAACTAAACACATAATATCTCCTGTATGTGCATGTCGAACATATGCAGCAAACAAATGCAACAATCACAATCAAATACACAATGCATCATATGCACATGATGCAATGTCATGATCACCCCTGACGCTAGTCAAGCCACCGAGACGTGTCATATGTATCGGTCGAGTGGGTAGGACTGTGACACTATACACACTATGCCATCAACTGCTCCTTAGTGACCGAGTGGATAGGATATTGGTGGAGTAAACACTTCGTCCCATGTACATATGGAGGAGATATCTCTCTCATCTCCTCTGGTCTATGGAAAGAGGAGGGATCTTTACCTGCTACTATGCTCCAGAACCACTACCCATGAACGACTGAGCGGAGCTGTACAAAGCAAATGCACACACCCAACAATATTCACTAACCCATGAGTGGTTGTGTGTGCATATCATGTAGTAGGCATCAAGCTCAACCACAAGGGAGTCTTTGATCGTCGACATGCAACAATGTAAGGATGGTGCATGACTCTAACAATGCAATCTCTACTAGGTCATCAATATATAACTCAACCTAACATGCACAAGTCGAACACATGTATCATAACCAAATCATCATATATCTAGATACACATGCAAGTATAACTAGTATCAATCAAACAGTGGCATGTTACTCTATCTACATACACATGCTCACATAAATGCTATACAAAATCAAATAATAATAATAAAATGAGACTGTATAGAAGAAAATTAAATCATATCCAAAATCAAGTAACAAGTATCAAACAGGATAACAATGGTAGTAGATTTAAGGTAAATAAAACCTACTACACATAAATAAATAACCATGCATAAAGGTAAAGTGAATCTAAAGAAACAAACAAGAAGTCCCCACTTTCAAATGGAGGAATAAGTATGCGAAGAGAACCACCCACCTCCAAATGGAATAATCCACAACAATAATCACAATCAAGGTCATGTATCAAAAGACATATTTAAAATAGTTATTACAAAAAGGTAGTAACTAGCTAATAAGTCTCTAAACCGAGTTAGGGTTATCCTAATCATTTCCTTTGCAATTAATTACATCTAATCGGTTCTTAATTACCCCATGTGATCAAGATTAAGTTAGAACGTAAGTTTCAATCCAGAGGTAACCCGAAAGATCACCCTTGACACAACCTACATTATGATCCACATCCACAGGGACTTCATTCTTCACGACAATGGTTGTAAAGCAAAGAAGCTAAGTTGCATACAACCTCAATCCAAAATAGTGAAACTAATTTAATTCCACCTGATCTAATATACATGGGTGATTTATCCCAATACACAATAGAATCAACACTCAAATGGGTTGTTAGCATGTGTAGTCTACTTAGATCATTATTTGTGGAATCTAATCCAACATGACACATTCACAAAGCCCAAACTGCTCACAATGGCACAGCTCATGGCTACCCAAAACAGAGCAACACCAAGACACCCAATTAATCCAGAAAAACCAACAGACAAATCCAATACGTTCCAATCTGGTGTAGGTACAAACACTCTAGATCAAAGAACATCCATCTCCATTTAAGGGAAACCATGAATTCCCAACCAATCCAAAGCCAAGCACAACTCACGGAAGCACCAAAATAGCAGAAAAATCGAACAGAACAATAGTAGCAAAACCCTTCTACAGATCTATAGCAATTTCCTTTAAAGAGAAATCTGAACAGTGAATTAGAGCTCACCTCAAGCAGCTCACGGCAAGTCTACAGCCCAGAGAAATTCAGTTCCAATATGGCTCCAATTCACCACAGATCTCTACTCCAAATCTAATCGGAATCAAACTCATTCCAAAACAAACGAGTTCATTATACCAGATTCATAGAAATCTCCCAAACCACTATATCAAGATCAAATCAAGCCACCCTTACCTAAATTTACACCAGCAGAAGCTTCCCTACTCCGATGTATACAGAACCGAGCTCATAAAGGAAATCCGCGCTTAAATTTCTGTTTCACCCCTTAATCCCAATACGGAACCCAAACCAGTCCTGAATCAGCAATCGAAGAAGAGGGTTACGATCGATCCACTGCCGATCCTAATGAGAACACATCTACGGACTGCAAAAACAACCCATACCTAATAGATGGAGCCAACTAGTTGTCCTCGACTAACGAAGTGCCCATGACTCGCCCGATGCCGGCACTTAGGGGCGATCGAAGAGGAAGCAGCATCACTGACTCTATCTCAAGGATGGCCAGATCGGCTAACCTTCCGTCCGAGAGGTGGAGGAGGACCTGAGTGGAAGGGAGAGGCGAAGAAGGAGAAAGAGGAGGAAGAGATCGGCTGGTGTCGATCGATCGAGAAGGGTAGCGGAGGTGTGACCCGATCGGTTGGGAAAAAAAAAGGAGAAACTCGCATGGCTTCGGCGAGTGTTGCGGGGAATGATCGAGAAGGGTAGCAATCATTTTGCATTTAGCCCCCCCCCCCTCAAATTTGACAAATCTCACATCAGCCCTTAACTTTGGTTAATTTTCCATTTTAGACCCTCTCTTTTGGGTTCTTTCTCATTTTCCACTCTCACAACATCACCTAGAGTCCTAAACCCTAAATCGGTTCTGATAGATTTTCCGGAACATTTCCCGAGCCAGTCTCTAGTTGTCATATTTAACACTTTTTATAATTGTCAAAGGAGCGAGTAACTTGACGATGTAAGTCAGTAAACTTCTCCCTTATTCACAATACAAAGAGTCATCTCAATGATCTCACTTAGGGATGGTATCCATCCGGGATCAAGTGGCAACTTAGATTGAGGTGAAACTTTGAGTTTTTTTATTATTTGATCTATGTATTTGTTTGTTTTATATCCCAACTTAAAAGGGGCACTATTAGTGCAACCATTCTCCCATCGAATTCAAAAGTTGTTTTGAAATGCTTATCAAAAGATTTAAATTGAATTTATTCTATGATTTTTTATGTGTACATCAAGTGTGCATGGCCTTGCATAGACGCATAGTGCGCATGGAGCTTGAAAAGAACACGAAGAGATTGGGTTGTATGATGTTGTCAAATTAGATGAATTATGTTTGATGGCTTAGTTATACTAAAAATTGATTATGTTTATCTCATGTGTTCTTTATAGCTCGTATTCAGATTATGTGAAAGGAGATAAATCACGTGATCAATTTATAACCGACCGTCAAGTAGCTAAAGTGTGGAATGAGTTTTTTTTTTCCGAGAATATGCATCATGCTTGATAGCTTAGTATGTGGTAAGTGCATGGCGGGGTCCCCTCACAACTGTCCCATGTGATTGAGAGGGAATATAGTAGAAACATAAACTAGTAAAAGTATATAGTGGAGGTCTACAGAAGTGATGCAATCCTCCCTCGAGTTTCACCCCCCTCCTCGAGCACTACAATTATTATTTTATATACTTATCAATTGAGTCGGTTATGGGGGCACACTTGATGGCTTAGTCAGATAAAAGGCGAAATCGCTTGCCCCCAGCGCCTCCGCCGCACCCATCCTAAGGTCATCACGAGAAAAGTAAATCACGGTCTCCAGAGTAATTAGTAAAGAATAGCTTGGATTATCCAAGGGAATGTAAATTCTTGGCAAGGTAGATTCAAGGATGGAACATGAAGCCTTAATTTGTTGGTTTGGTGGTTTGATGGTTTGATGGTTTGTGAGAAAGTAAGATCATAGGTGATTAAGAAAGGATCTAAGGGACTAAAAATTTATAGAGACACTGGAGTAGCTCATGTTGGGCTGCACTAGGCTCCAATCCCATGTATCCCCGTGATTTTTAAATTAACATCCAGTGTAGCTCAATAATTTTTAGGTTAATATCCGATACAACCCAATAATTTTTAGCGTTTATTGTTAATATATTATGTTCAATGCAACCTTCCAAATATTGATGACTACCAATTGCCACTATCACTATTGGCATTATTCTCAAGCACAAGTGACCAAAAATGGTTTTCGTAATTTAGTTCAAGGCAGTTAAACATCATGAAAGGGGTGTACTCTAGGGCATTATGACATGAGATGAACCCGTAGGTGAAAAAAAAGATTGAAAGACTCGGTGCTTCTAAGAGATTGAGAGCTTAATGTGTGGTGAGGTGACCTTGAGAGCAACATAAAACATCAATAAAATTGAAGACCCAGAAACAATATGATCTATGAGAGATTACAAGTGAATATAATCTTGGGATTTACACGTTTATGCTCAATTTACTCAGACGAGTAAAGGAAAGGAATTAACTATAAAAAAATATCCTTACGGACAAAAAAGAAAAAAAAATTCCATAAGAAAAAGATCATTTAGGAAGAAGAGAAGGCGAAACGGACAAAAAAAAACTTAGGAAAAATCCATCGTCATCTTGTCACTTATAATCTTTTCCAGGACAATTGCTATTCGGCCAGATCGTGATCGGGAACAAGTAAATTTAATATTTTTTTTTGTTAGTTGCTTGGTGTACGACACGAAGAACTACAACTTAGAGACCAAAGAAACTAATCGAAGTTGTTTCTTCTTAGCTCGTTGGAATTATAATTAAGCGATTTGCTGGATGAACTAAATCTCCTGAAATGCGATTAAGAATTAGAAAGCATGCAAGTTGAGCATAATTATAATTATTTCTTTACCTAATTCCAGTTTACCAAGCACTTTAGTCTATTCCCTTGGCTACGTAAAGATAAAGTGTAAAGATTTCAGGAAACTCTTTTATGTCTGTGTTAGAATTGGATTGGAAAATTATCATTGGATTTTTTTACTAATTAATTAGGTGAAAATAAAATAAAATGGCAATGTACCTCAAAGATCTCCTTAATTAACTGGAGCTCTTTTGCCTCCTTTTAGCTTGACCGATAACTTCCTATCAAAATCAAAGCTCAGTTGTTAATCTGTCACTGTTCTTTAGTCCCACCTCTAGAGATTCGCAGCTTCGCTAGGAGAGAAGTACTATAAAATGGCTGGGCCGACGCATTCACAAATCATACCTTTCTCGGCCTTTTGGCTAAGATCAAGTGTAGTATCTGTTCTTATCAGTTTAATATCTGATATATGAGTCATTGATTCATTATGATATTAAATTAATTTTTTAAATGGGGAGGGTCCATCACAGTGGCTTGCCACTGGGTCCCTCGCGCGTCGCCATTGCGTTGCACTGCTGCAAGGGCCTGGCGCACCCAACCGAATCATGTGTGAAATTTTTAATGGGATTTGGCTAATTAAATAACTAGTCGCTTATCCATTATTATATATATTCATAATAATAATAATCATTCAGATTTTAATTGTATGTGTCAATTAACTCTAAGATAAGTTTATGTGTCAATTATCTTAAAATTATAGACTTTGAAATCTTTTGATCATTACTATTGATGACTTCAAATTAATATCTTTGGGCGCATATAAACTCCTAGGTTATAGACTTTGACTTGAAAATATTTTGATCATAATTGTTAATGACTTCAAACTGATATCTCTGAACAAACTCACACTTCAAAAACCTATAGCACTTGGAATGGATTCGATTAAAGCTCCTCCCTCTAGGTTCATCTACGAGTTTTGATTGAAACTCATTGATAAACCTAGGAGATTTGGATTTCAAAAAAGTTAGCATATAGTAAAAGATGATAGTACAATAAAGATATTTATGATGCTTGTGATGATTCTAATATCTCTATGATAAGTTATATGTATGTATAAATTATCTTAAATCATAAATTTTAAAAATATTTTGATCACCGTCGACTTCAAGCTGATATCTTTAAACATATATAGATTTCGAGGCACTTCAAAAATCTGGAAACCTATAACACTTGGAATGATTTGATTAGAGTTCTCTAGATCTATCAATAGATTTTGACCAAAATTCATAGATAAATTTAGGGATTTGAATTTATGAAAAATTGATATAATAAAAGAGATAAGTGAGAAGAAAATAGATATGATGGGGAAGCCTCATCTTGAGCCTAGTAAATAAAATTATGATTGTGTCAATTGACACGCTCTATTACTGATTTCCGAAGGTTTTTAACATTATGTTTTTTAAATAAAAATCTTTAATAAAATAATGAAAATTTTATTTTATTTTATATTAATTTTATTTCACTTTTTTATTCAATTATTCTTCGGAAAGGTTTGTGTTAATGTTTAAGCTACGTTGTTGAACACTATAATGATATTGATATTTAAATTGTCGTATTGATTTTTACAATTAATACCAAGTGTTTTTTATTTAACATTTTTATTATTTTTATTAATAAAATCAAATTTCTTTAATAATTTCATTTCATTTTTTAAATTAGATATTAAAAAATAGAAAAAAATATTTTAAATTTGTTTACTTTTTATTAATCTTCTTTTAAATTTTTATTAAAATTTCAAAATTAAAATTAATAAAGATAAATTTAGAGAATTATCTTGTGTTCAATGATTATTTTTTAAAAAATAGTTTAGTTCAATTTAATTAAATGGGAAAGAAAAGAAAAAGAGTGGAAAGATGCTTTAGAAAAAAATAATGGTTTAGAGGAAGGGATACAATGATAATTAGGTGTATATTTTAGGAATCATGAAACTTAAGTCAATTCAACCATTTTAAATGTGCCCTTTAAAAATTTATTAAAAGTTGTTTAAATGTGAAGCACAATTTTAATATCTCATGACTTGGCATATTCTGCGCAGATTGAATAGGACTATTTCATCAATTACAGAGATTTTATCATAGGCTTACCACTTATGTTTTTGTTAGATCTTTTTTCGTGTGATGTGAGATTTGATTGTTGTATGTGTTCTTATTGAATCTCTTTTTATATGATATGGAATCATTGTAAAGGATCATTAATATGATAGTTTTATTTTCTTTTATTGTCGTGGGGATAGTTAATGTGACGATTGTAAAGGATCACTAATATGATTTTTTTTCCCCACGGACTGGTTCGGTTGGTAAGACGTCTGACTGTTTACATCGGAGGTCTCAGGTTCGAGAGTCGTCAGTCGCATACGGGATATCCCACTAATAAAATCGTGATTTATCCCTCTGGATACTTGTGGGGCCGTTAAGGTGGCGATTCCATTTTTTTTTTTTTTTTTGCATAATATGATATTTTTATTGACACTAAAAAAACCAATTCTGAATATAAAAAATAAAAAAGCCACCAAGTTGTGTAAGTCGCCGTTTCCGACCGTTGCAACTTCGCAAATGTAGATTTTTTTTATAAATGCCCCGCAAAAGAGGCAACTAGCCGTTAAGTCAGTCGCCCCTTCTCGTCCGCCGGATTCCTCTCGCCCTCGAAGCCGCCGATCGCTTCTTCAACCACAATCGTCCTTCAGCAACCAGAGAGATGGGATCGAGAACAGCCTCCAAGGACATCATCACTCTCCGGGGCTCCGCCGCCATCGTCTGCGAGTTCTTCGGTAACCCATCCCTCCCTCTCTCTCCATCCTTCCTTCCCACTCTCGATCTCACTCTCCATCCTTCCTTCCCACTCTCGATCTCACTTTTTTTTTTCTGTTTTGATCTGACCCGCAGGGTATGCCGCTAATAGGTGAGGATCCTTTTTTTTTTTTTCCAAGTTCCGTTCTTTTTTTGGTCTTGCGTTGTTCGATTGGTTTCTTGACTCGAACCCTAAATGGCCGAATCCGCAGCATCCTCTACAACCGAGGAATTTATCCGGAAGAGAGCTTCGTCAAGGTGAAGAAGTACGGGCTGCCGATGCTGCTCACGCAAGATGAGGGCGTCAAATCCTTCCTCGCGGGCTTAACATCTCAATTGACAGGTACACACATCTCTAAGTTCTTTTCTTGTTCGATCTTCTTTCTTACCTCTTCCATCTAAACGCTTCGCAAGAATGGATGGAGGCTGGAAAGCTCCAACGGGTGGTACTCGTGATCATGAGCAGGGCCACCATGGAGGTACTGGAAAGATGGAATTTCAGCATCCAGACCGATGCTGAGGTTGTGGAGAAGGGGTAAAGCATAATAATCATAACCAATCTACAATGGTTCTTTTTGTTTGATCAAAAAAAAACAAAAAGGAATTGTTTTGATGTCAGGCTGATCAAGGAGAAGAGCGATAAAGAGATAATGAGGGAGATCCAAGCAATCATGCGTCAGATTGCATCGTCGATCACCTACCTGCCGTGCCTCGACGAACCTTGTGGGTGCTCGATTTGGTTTTAGTTTCTTGGCAGTGTTAGTTGTTTTACTGGTTTTGTTTGTGTTGCTCCTGAAGGTGTGTTCGATGTGTTGGCCTACACTGATATGGATGTGGCCATTCCATTCTCTTGGATTGAGAGCGATGCAAAGTTGATCGAGAACCCGCAGATGGTGAAGCTGCACTCCTTTGATACCAAGGTAGGATTGTGTTTTTTATCTAGTTCTGTTTCTTCTGGTTTGCTCTAATTTTTTTTGTTTTTCTTATCGCCTTACATGATTCAATGCAGATTCATAAAGTCGACACGCTAGTTTCTTATAAGAATGATGAGCAGGATTAGCGGTGTTATATGAACATGATTGAGTCAATGGTTCTGCTTGTCGATCGATCTATCGATCGATTGTTATTGTTGTTGTAGTGGCACAGCATTGTGTTGCTCCATGGTGCTTGTTTGCTGTGAGATTGGATGAGATCTATTTGTGCTGAAATATGAGAGAATATATTCTTTTATCAGGAGCTAATGAATCGTTCTTGAGTTTCTCCCTAGCTACTGAATTGCACAAAAGAGAGGAGGGCACGATGGAAATTAAAAGAGATACAATCATCCCAATTAAGCCGAATAATATAAAATTATTAATATTCATTTGAGTTTAAGTATGAAAAATATGATATTGGAATTCATGATCGAAAATATAAATGATTTTGACATGAACACGATCCAAAATGAAATTTAGGCTTGAATCTTGAGCAAGTTTAAATTGAAGCTGTGTATAAAACAAACAAAATTCAATTTGAAATCAAATAAAATATTATAATTTAACATTTGGCTCTAAAATTCGAGTTTACAATCATCCCAATTAAGCCGAATAATATAAAATTATTAATATTCATTTGAGTTTAAGTATGAAAAATATGATATTGGAATTCATGCTCAAAAATATAAATGATTTTGACTTGAACACGATCCAAAATGAAATTTAGGCTTGAATCTTGAGCAAGTTTAAATTCAAGCTGTGTATAAAACAAACAAAATTCAATTTGAAATCAAATAAAATATTATAATTTAACATTTGGCTCTAAAATTCGAGTTTACAATCATCCCAATTAAGCCGAATAATATAAAATTATTAATATTCATTTGAGTTTAAGTATGAAAAATATGATATTGGAATTCATGCTCGAAAATATAAATGATTTTGACTTGAACACGATCCAAAATGAAATTTAGGCTTGAATCTTGAGCAAGTTTAAATTGAAGCTGTGTATAAAACAAACAAAATTCAATTTGAAATCAAATAAAATATTATAATTTAACATTTGGCTCTAAAATTCGAGTTTAATTCAAAATTCAATAACTTCAAAAACAAACCAAATAATATGGGCATTTCATTCAGATAATAAAAATGATCAGTTCTTTCAGATAATTTTTTAAATCTTGCCTATGCTACCAGGAGGAACCATTCCATTCATTCTTACTCTTCATCAACAGTTTGCATCACAACCAACAATGCAAACAGCATTTAAAAGAAAAATGAGAAGAATCCAACTCAAGAAAACAACATAATAGGTATTTAACCCATTTCGTGCAAGGACTTGGAAGCAGAAAGACTTGCAATTAGATCCACCGTAGCCAAATGGTAGCATGGTACTAATCAGTATTAATCTTCTTGATATCTACAGGCTTCATGAGAAACTATACGGCCGAAACTTAAGTGCTACTGCTACACAAGTTCTAAAACAAGATGCTTATGACTTGCTTAAACTACTATACACAAACACTCCATGAATCCCACACTCTAAGAACATTACAGCTAACTAATCGCCAAGCAATCTAACTCCCTGGTACACAGCACCCGGGTGCAATTCATCAAGAGAGTCTACATTTTTAAAGCTGCTTAACTCTCTAAGGCCGGTCCAGCCACGGTGAGAAAGGAAATCATGGAAACCGTCCTCTGTGTACAGTGTCTTTTCTTCAGTACGAACTGGTATACGATCAGTGTCATCGTAAATACAAACTTTTATAGTTACACCTGAGAAAATTAGAGTTTCATGAGCAGCAATGAACTTTATTATCAGTCAAAACAAGCACATCAAATTTAGACAAGTTCATTTGAATTGAGAAGAATGCTGATGGTTAAGAATGGATTACCAAGAATAGGAAAAAGGGCACATCAAATGTAAATTATAATATCATTGCATTCGTTATTAAGCATACAACAACAACCAAACTTTATCACATTAGATGAGATCGACTATATGGATCATTCTACACCATAGACAACTCTCTTAACCCCTCCATCCTGTTTCAAAAATAATCATAAATACTTAAACCTCTTAGTTACAGATAACTCGTCTTAACAATTACATTATTATGTCTAATATTGTTAAACTTAAATCCTATATATTCTATTTTTTACTCTAGTAAACCTAAAGCTTTTCAAGTTTAGCATTTACTCATTTATATGCCTCATCTACAAAAACAATAATATTTACAAACAACATGCATCATGGTAACGTGTCTTAGTTGTATCTAGTGAGTTCATTTATAATTAGTGTAAAAAGATAGACTTAGAGTTTATCTTTAATGTAACCCTATCTTCATAGAAAATGCTTCGGTTAATCTGTTTGGAATCTTCAACCTTCTCATTACATCCTCGTACATATCCTTAATTATTTTAATATACGTTATGCAAACACCTTTTTTTCTAGAATTTTCCGCATAATTTCCCTCGAAAGTATAATATAAGCTTTTTCAAGTCGACGAATACCATGTGTAAGTCTTGCTTTTATTTTTGATATTTTTTAATTAGTTGCCTAAGAAGACGTATAACTTCTATTGTGACCTTCCAGACATGAATCCAAATTAATTTTCAATCACCGTGGTCACCTTGCTTAGTCTTTTTCTGATGCTCTTTTCTCAAAGTTGTATGGTATGACCCATTAGCTTAATACCCCTATAATTCGTACAAATTTGTATGTTTCTTTTGTTTTTATGTAGGGCGATTAGAGTAATTCCCTCACTGATCATACATTTTTTTGGTTTTCAATATTCGGTTGAATAACTTTGTAAATCATTCAATACTTTGCTACCCTAAGCACTTCCATAGCTCTATCATAATATCATCTCCAACTGTTTTCCATTTTACATCCCATTTAAAATTTGTTCTACTTTTGAAGTTTAAATTCTATAATAAAAATTTAAATTTATATACTCCTCTGATATACTTAAATTACCTAAGTTAAGTTAAGCACATAAACCTTCATTAAAAAGTTGATGAAAATATCTCCATCGCTATTTTATTTCCTTACATTCACTAATACTCTATTGCATTTATCTTTAAACTCACTTTAGTTATTCTATGGATGTCACTTTCCCTTTTTTTATATCCAATTGTCGATATAAACATTCAAAAATTTCATTCTTAGCTTCACTCACCGCTTTCTTGGCCTCTTTCTTGGATATTACATATTTTTTAAGTTTTTTTCGTTCTTATAAGTAATAATAACTTATAAGTTGTTTGTTTAACATGCACTTTCTCCTATACTTTCTCATTTCACCACTAAGATTCTTTACTTGATAGTACACATCCTTTTGACTCACCGAATACACTCTTGGCTACCATTTCAACATTAATGTCATCTTATCCTATATCGTATTTGAGTCGTCATATCTTTCTCTAATACTTGTACTCCTACTCTCTCCTTAAATATACTTTGTTTCTTATCCTTTAACTTCCACCACTTGATTCTAAGAGTCATACATATTTTTCTTCTATTAATACTATATTTGAGGTGCATATCCAACATTAATAACCTATATTGGGTACTTAAGTTTTCTCAAGGGATGACCTTGCAATCTCTACAATTGTTTTATCCTTCTTCCTAACCATAATAAGAAATCAATTTACAACTTATTGTTCCCACTTTTAAAAGTAACCAAGTATTCTTCTCATTTCTTGAAAAATGTATTACTATTATAAGTTCATATGCTATCACAAAATTCAATATAATTTTTTCTTTCATTTCTTATTTCAAAATCATAACCTCATGTACCCTATCATATTTCTCATTTCTTACTCCTACATGCCCATTTAAACCTCCTATTAAAATCATTTCGCTTAGCAAAATTTTTTATACTACCATATCTAGGTCTTCCTAAAACTTATATTTGGTATCTTCATCTAATCTTACTTAAGGTACATATATGTTAATTACATGAATAGATTTTTCGTCACCACTATCTTGAGAGTTATAATCCTATCCTTTTTAACTACTCTTACCATTTCATCCTTTAACAAACTATATATAACAATACCTACTCTATTTCTTGTTTTATTCCTTTCCGTATACCATAACTTAAAATCTGAGTTCTTTAACATTTTTGTCTTCTCTCCAACTTATTTTATATCTTATAAATATAAAATATTAATTCTTCTCCTAATCATCATATCTAATACTTCCATTGCTTTACCGGTGAACCTTTTTACGTTTCATGTTTTAAATCTAAGACAATTGATATTCTTTATTCTTATCCAACCTATGGTATAAAATCTCTTGTATATTTAAAACTAGACTCAATTTCTCATGAAAATGTAATGGTCCTTGCCGACACATTATAGTTGGATCCTACAATACATTCTTACCGAGAAATAATAACTTAGCATTAGCATAATAATTTAATAGATCCATTCATAGAACATTCGCATGTGTTTAACATTGGCTGACAACCTAACACAACCTCAACCTTTTCATCGGGGCTTGGGACCGGCATTAACGATTTTGCATTCATTATTAAGCATCACAAAGCAAAATAAAATCGTTCATCTAGTGCATGAATTTGTATCAAATAACAATATAGAACATATAATAAGAGCACTCATTTCAAGACCAATAATGGTCCCAATAATTGCATATTAATCCATAATTACAATTAGTGATAAAGATGTAATATTAAGTTTTGTAGTGTATCAGAATTGCAGCTTTTTATTTCTTGCTCTCATAGCATTGTTTCAATTTTACTGCTGAAATTGCACTCCAAGTGGACGGCCAAAGAAACATTATTTGTCATTAAACATGTATTCCATTCATAATTGTGAATACTTCCTCCAAATTAAAAAAAAACAATTGTGTATCCACTTTATTGTGCAATAAGGTTTTGTTAAGTACAAAAATTACATTTAATCAAACACAAAAAAAAATATGTGAAACACATAAATGATAAGATTAGCAGTCCAAAATTTAAGAACAAACTATAAATGAAAGCATTATTATCACAATGGGTGCAGTTTTAGATATATAGTCATAAAAGCATTATTATCATTACCTTCATAAAGATGCAGAGTATACGAACCAAGAGGCATTTCTCTATCAAAGCTGCGAACCACATTGTCTTTGTCTTCTAACCAAAAAGCCCTTTTTGTTCTTAAACCAAATGCAGACTTGATGGCTTCCTTAATCGCCTCTGCAGTGCCATCAATACCAATTTTTCTCAAGAAATCACCCCATTTGACTAAAATGACTCTTCCAACATAAGAGGCACTATTATCTGCATGGTATAAAATTGACAAACTAATCATGTCATCAGAAGGAGAATAGCAGTATTTCAAAAACAATACCCCTTTATATGATAATACTATATGTTTAGGTTAGCAACACAAATAAAATATTTTGAGATGAATACTACACGTGATATTCCATTTCCAAGATGGAATCAATGAATATACAAGAAGATACTTCTAATATCGATAAAAAGTCCATTACCATTCACAGATGCATCTCTCCAGTTCCATTGGGGAACACTATTGGCAGCAACAGCATCAGCTGCTGTTATAGCAAGTGGATGTCTGTCATGCTCTAATGTTCTGTCAAGGTTGAGTGGTGACCTACCACCTGTTAGATGATAACTCATAATCTTATATATTTTATTGCTACAAACTCGAATTAGAAAATCTAATCTGGCACAAGCGGTAAAATTGAATTTTTACCAATAACTTATCACAATCAAATATAATAAGAAAATTTTAAAGGACTATTTTACAAGGACGTGTTCTAACAAGAGAGCTGACCAATACACATTTTCTCTTTACATGAATCATAAATTATTAAGCAACAAAGTAGCTTGGAAAAATATCTAGTTTGGGTGTAAAATTCAGTAGCTAAAAACCCAGAACCATTAAAGATAGAAAAGGCTAATCAAATCAACGTAACCAGTCCCAAGTCCCCTCCCTACACATGCAAGGCAAAGATTGCTGACTCGAGAAATTCTAAATCTTGCATTTAAAAAAAAGCCTTGTACACAAAGCTAAAGTTTTTTATTTCTGATAAAAGCACATAATAGAGTCACAAATCCAGTTTATCAAATGACCTGGCAAATGTAGTCACAAAAAACATAATCTAACCATTTATCAATTTGTTTTCAGTCAACGCATGGTCTTAACTAAGTGATTGCTCTAATTGTGAGCTGCCACTATGATACCAGCACACCCCAATGAAGTATTGGATCAGGATAAAAGTTCAATGGTGAAGGGGACATGCTATAAAGGTAAGGGATTGAGGTCCATGTTTTATCTTGATTGCCTGTGTCAATGTACTATATGTTCGGCAAGGTAGAAGGGGGATAGTTTCAAGAATATGAACATAAGTTATGTTATCTCATTCATGACTATGATGAAATGTAATACTTCTGTTGAATGAAATGACTTTTAAGGGTGTCCAACCAAATGAGGAAGCTTCTGAATTATTAATATTGGTGTCAACAACAACAAAGCACCTGTTGAGGCAAGGACAAATAATCCCTAGAGTCATCTCCAGTGCCATTAATAGTCAAGCATTCTGTTCCAACATTATCATGCCTGTTCCTATTCTAATTCTAGTGACGTCGGTCTACCTTCCAATGGTGAGCCAACATATATTAAAGTGCAGGTGGAGAAATCAATTCTATTAGTATATATCCAGGTAAAATTATTTAATTTAGATCTTGAAACATTGTCAAATTGATCTCACAAAAATGCTACAAGAACTGATGCCCTCATCTGATATACCATTCATTTTGGTATTAACAAGGTGAACAAGATGACGCATGTAACAATTTGTAACCTATTGCTCCAAATGTTAATAGAAATATTTTTGTAAAATTGGTAGAGACCTATATTTTAAAATAAATAAGTGTTAAAAGTGCGTCAGCACACTCACTACCGGACAATGATCTAAATTAGCAAACGCCACACTCTCATTAGGGTTGACATATACAATTATTATACTAATTAAATATTTAAATTATTAATATACATTTTCAAAGGACTCTATTTATGCTAAACTACTTGCATTATAAAAATATATTATAATTATATCACTATAAATAGAATTATTAGATTGCCTTTTCACAAATTTAAATAATATATCACATTTGTATTGCTATATATAAATTAGATTATCTATGCACACATTAGAAAATGTGTTATATCTATATTGATAATGTATGAAATTATTAGATTAGTTGAACACAAATTAAAAAATATATATTATATCCATATTGATATTTTTTGGGGTAGAAATTAATATATATATATATATATATATATATATATATATATATATATAATAACCATGTTAAAAAAATCGCTTAAATAAATACAGAATCATTTAACTTATTAACACTATTGCATTTAACCCCGATTAATCCTAGGGGTGGCCGGCCTGACCCCACGAAAATTTTCCACTGATCATCATAGTGAATCGGGAAGCACTTGCAGCGAGCAACTCATCAGTCTAGCGTTCTTAAGTCAATCATCCATTAAGAGAAATTCGAAGCTGGGAATGGATCTTTAGGTGTCTAAGAAACTGAGAAGACGCCCTACCGCAATATTATATAATATGTGATCATAGAACAATGAGTTTAATAACTGCTCTTGTAATTAAAGTCTAAAGAGGTGCAAAGACTCATCTCGTATACAAAGCTAAACATAGGTCAAGTTATCCAAAAGCCAAGAAGTGTTACAGGATAGTAGCATTAAGCATACTGCAATATCAGAATGCATTAAAGGAATGATTTACTTTACAAGTATGGACACCTAAATAGTGGTGTCTATTCTGATTTAATTATACTAGGTCTATTATTAATAAAGGATCCACTTCGAGATTTTATACATATATCAAAGACAACCGAGTAACTTAATAATTAAAAAGGCAAGAAGCAATTTGTTGTATGATTAACCTTGGAACAGAATATAGTGCAATAAGACAATGTAGATTCATTCTCTTTGAAGATCTCAATTTTGTTAGTATTGAACCAATGAATATGCATTGTGACAATTAAGCACACATTTATATTATAAACAATCTAATGTTGCATGAATGAATTAACAGGTAGACTGCCACTTCATCTATGATATGTAGTTATGTCTTAAAAAAGAAGCATGTCATACCTTCTTTTGGAGAACAAATTATTGGCATTTTTATCATGCCTCCTACTGCACGATATATGTTTAAAAATAACAAGCTAGCCACGATAAATACTTATATTCTAGAGTGAAAGGGAGAGATCGATATAATGGGAAAGATAGTCTAAAGCATACCTAGCCTTGCACCTATATCTTAGACATAATTACTAATGTTAAAGGCTATAAATACATGAAGTATAACCTATATTTTGATATAACAGTAAGATACTTCAGTTTTAACTTTAGATGATGTACTATTTACAAAGTTATGAAGGATTATTCTGCTTTAACTAAAGATCTCTGCTAGATGATAATAACATGAACCATTTACGCATGGAAATTGTTTTCGTCATGGGAGAGTTAGATTCTTGAACATGTGGAACAAACATTGGAATGTTATGATCCCTCCCTAACCTAACTGGGATTGTATTAGGCCAAACTTACAACTAGATACAAAACTATGTATATATGCTATCACAATAAGAAACTCCGCCCGTGACTACCCAGTCATAGCCAGTCCCAAGCTCGGATAAAGGAGGAGAGTTGCGTTATATTGCCAGCCAACATAAAACTATAGTAAATGCTCGATGAATGGATTCATTAAACTATCGTGCTAATGCTAGGTTGCTCCCCGGAAGGAACGCGTTGCAGGTCCGACTGTAACGTCTCAGCAAGGACCGCCATATCTCCAGAACTCGGGTGTAGTGTTAAATATGCAAGAGTTCGCATTGTAGGGTCACGTATCGGTAAGGGCCACTACATCTCCATGAGAACTTGAGTGTAGTGTTAAATAGATAAGAATTCTCACACCATAGAAGGGATAAGAACAAACATTATAGAAAGACTAATAATCTAAGATTTGGGACATGAAACATAGGAATCCTCACTAGTAAAAATAATGGAGGTAATAGATACGATGATTAAAAGAAGAATTAGTACTTTGCGTGTACAAGAGAGAAAATAGTTAGGTGAAAAGGCAAAAATGATTGAGAACTCAAGTTTTAAGTTATGGTACATAGGAAAGAGTAAAACAAGAAATGGAGTGAGTATTTTAGTTGATTGTTTTTCAAAAGATGAAGTTGTTATAGTTAGAAAGGGGGTAGAATTATAGCTCTCAAGATAGTAGTGGCGAAAAAAGTTATAAACGTAATTTGCATATATGCACCTCAAGTAGAATTAGATGAAGAAATTAAATCAAGATTTTGAAATGACTTAGATGAGGTATTATAAAATATTCCGCCATATGATTTTAATAGGAGACGATCTAAATGAACACGTCGGAGTGAAAAATGAGGAATATGAGAGGGTAAGTATTCAAGCACCCTTATATAAGAACAAAGGAGACTATAAAATTGTGCAAATTATAGGAATATTAAACTAATGAGTCATACCATGAAACTTTGGGAAAGAGATATAAAAAAGATTAGTGACTGAAAATCAATTTGGATTAATGCCTAGAAAGTCAATAATAGAAGCTATACATCTTTGCAAATAACTAATTGAAAAGTGTCCGACGCAAAAGCAAGCTTTACGCATGATATTTATTGACTTAGAAAAAACTTATGATAAAATCCCAAGACAAATTATATGAAAAATTCTAGAAAAGAGATGTGTTAGCGTAGATATATTGAACTAATTAAGGATATGTACAAAGATTTATAAACCAGAGTAAAGACTTTGGGCGGATTAACGAAGCATTTCCAATAAGGATAGGATTACATCAAAAATCAACTCTAAGTCCATATTTTTTTACACAAATTATGGATGAACTCACTAGACATATTCAAGATATAGTACCATGGTGTATGTTGTTTGCAGATGATATTGTCTTGATAGACGAGACACGTGAAGGAGTAAATGCTAAACTAAAATCTCGGCGGAAAACACTAAATGTGAAAGGTTTTAAGCTTAGTAGAGCAAAGACAAAATATATGAAATTTAAATTTAACAATATTAGACGTAATGAGAAAATTGTTAAGATGGGAGATAACGACTTGTTTAGAACCGAGAGCTTTAAGTATTTAGGATCATTTTTGCAAAATGATGGAGAGATTGAGAGAGATCTTACTTAGAATACAAGTAGGATGGTTGAAATAGAGGTTAGCGTCGAATGTTTTATATGATCGTAAAATACCTCTAAAATTTAAAGGAAAGTTCAACAAAATAGCAATTAGACCTGCTATGTTATATAGGATTGAATATTGGGCTATGACTCGGGCACATGAGCAAAGATGAAAGTTACAGAGATGAGGATGTTAAGGTAGATGTGTGGGCATACGAGGATGACAGAATAAGGAATGAGAGCATTAAAGAGAAAGTCGGAATTGCATCTATTGATGAAAATCTTTGAGAGACATTTAAGATGGTATGGATATGTGCTTAGACGGATAATAAATGCCCCAGTTAATCAATATGAAACTATGACAAATACGCACATCAAACGAGAAAGAGAAAAGTCAAAAAAGACTTAGTTAGTAACAATAAAACAAAATAAAATTTATTAAATATAGATAATGATATAATAGGGGATAGAGCTCAATGGTGTAAAAGGATCCATATAGCCGACCCCACTTAGTGGGATAAAAGTTGGTTGTTGTTGTTGCTGCTGCTATCACAGTAAGAGATTCTCTTACCACTCACGAGCGAAGCCAACGTTGGCCCAATGTGGCAGTTGCCCACAATGGGCAACAAAATGAAAATACATTATTATATATATTTTTACACAAATAAATATTTATAATATTCTTTTTATTAAGAAGAAGCAATGGTATATTTACTTCATGATATTTTATTCATTGTAATCCTCATTAATATCAATAAAGAGGATAGGTGTGTCCCTGTGGATTAGCACAGTTAGTATATGTATGAGGTGTTTGCTCCAATAAGTCTTAGGGTTATTTTCCAACGGTTGCAAAATGTCTCACTTTCCCATGTAAAGTGTTACTACGATAGGGAAAAATGTCCCCCGTAATTTACCTGCCTGTATCTTGGGACAGACGATACTAGATCGCTTGGGGTGAGTGATATCACCTTTTGCTCCAATAAAGAGGACAGGTGAGGCACGGGGTGGAGACGACCACCAACCGCACCGCCTTGGACGAGGTCAACTCGAAGGCATCTCCCCTGTTCAGTTCGTTGGGCTCCATGCCGTCGGGCAGTGTCCACTCGAAGAAGTGGGCCATCTGCGTCACCACCAGCTCCACCCCGTAAAGCTTCAATTGCATCCTCAAGCAAGGTCGTCGAACTCGAAGAAGTTCCCCTTAAAGTTCGCCACCGCTGCCTCGCCGCTCAGAACAAATCCCTCGGGGTGGAACGCCCCACCTCCTTTCACGTTGACACTTGCTGCCCAATCGCCCACACGTTGACTATCACCTGAGATCACGCTGGAATAAGTATCTCGCGACTTGGCTGTCCCCCACCATCTCGTGGAGCATCAGTGAGGTAGACAAGTGCAAATAGAGCGTCTCCTTCACTGTGCACTCGAGATAGGGGAGCTTCTCGAGGTCACTCTCCTGAACCAACCATCAGCTCCGCCATCACTCATTCGATCGCCAACACCACCGTCTCCGCCTAACGAGGCAACCGTTGTCTTGTGCAACCACGTCGCTACCTTGTCGGATAGCGTGAGCGACCACTTCTACACTGAACTAATATCCTAGCTCCACCCCTATGACCACTTATCTTTTTTCTTTAAAAAAAACACCTAGGATTGTTATGAATTCGTGAGTCAAAACCTTCCCCCGCTTTGTTTTGCAAATCCAAAAATTAGATTATTCAAACATCAGTATATTATGCTAGAAAACTACAATATAAGGGTTTGATCAAGCGAAAATATAAGTTAGAGATTTAATATAAATTAAGTTTGACAAAAGAAAAAAAAAGCATTCGCACAAAGAATTCAATATCCATCCATGCAACGATGACATGGAGCTAAATTTTTCCTGAAGCAATAACCATATAAAGGAAAAATGGATGAAAGCATAGTTTAGAATGACATGTTAATACCTTCCACAGATCCAAATGGAGTGTTTACATCTTCAAGACCTACAAGAACATGTATGAATTAATGACAAATGACGAGAACTGAGAAGATAAAGCAAGCAACAAGGTTGTAAAGGCAAATCGATCAAAGTAATCTGTTCATGATTCCTGACCATTAAATAATCATGCATCCTCAAGAATCATGCAAAACTCAATCAGGTAATCCCAAACATAAATTATGCAACACATTCAATAAATAAATACATAAAAAAGAAAGAGCTTTTATTATGAGCAGACAACAAAAATTACTAAACCCAATTTGTACAGGATAGTTAAAGAATAAACAACTAAAGGTCCGACTGTAATGCAACTAAAAAAAAAATCATTGTCATCCAACACAAGCATAAAAAGAAGAAAGATCCTTCATCATGAGCAGAACATAAAATTCAAATGATTACAAAGCATTGTCATGTAGCAGCATAACAAAATAGTAAGTGGACAAGGTGCTTACAACCAAATAATTATGAGTTGCATGAATAAAATTACTAGCCATCATTTTTTAGGATAAGAAATAGGCGCTGAGAAGGAAATCTCACCTTAGTGGTCACTCTAGCATTAAGTGGATTCCTCGCGTCTAGAATCACATTGGCGGATTAAATTAGGATTTTGAAATAGCAAAAAATACATCATTAAACAATATAAAGTAATGTAAAGAATAAAATACCTCATCGTATTTACTTTATCACTTGTGTTTAACCTTGATTGTTTAGAATGTCACTATATACTCCTTATATTGCTAATCTTGTAGCAAAAGAGGGTGCACAACAGTAAAATATTAGGTTTCTCCTTGTGACTTGAGTAACCGTGGTTTGATTCCGAGAATTTAGTACCATTATGGTTTAACATCTCGAGCCATATCGGAGTTTAGGTTTATGACGAGAGCAACACAATTTCAGTACTGTATTGTATCGTGTTGTGCCGATAGGGTTTCGTTATTTTTTAAATATAGATATAGGGGTGTAATTGAATCGAGCTGACCGAACAGCAAGAGGTTTGAGCTCGGATCAATTGGTTTTTCCCTAAGCTCGAGCTCGGCTCAAGTTCGATTAGAGCTTTAATTCTTAAGCTCAAGCTCAGGTTGTAATGAAATTAAATAGTTCTCCCAAGCTCGGTTCAAAAATAGCTCATTTAAAAGTTAAACGAGCTTAGTTTGAGCTCGGCTCGTTAACATATCATTTTTAGATAGTTAAACAAGCTCGAGTTCTAGCTCGTTAGACACATAATCGAGCTCAAGTTAACGGTGTTATTTTGCTTTTAAGTTTAAATTATTAAGATATTATTATATTTATAATTCATGTGTTATATATATATATATATAAAAGTCTCTTAACGAGCATGTTCGCGAGTCTCTTAATGAACACATTCACAACTACGGAAGCCTCTAAACGAATATGTTTGTAAGCTTATGAACCAAATATTGTTGCGCTCGAGCTCATCCCAATAATGTTTTCGAGCTTGAAATAAATTAGGCTCAAGCTCGACTCGTTAACTTAATCGAACAAACTTGAAAGAACCTTTTTTCAAACCGAGACCCGAATAGCTCATGAGTATCTTGGCTTATTTGTGCCCCTATATAAATATATTAGTTAAAAATTAAAATTTTAATTTATATATTAAAAATTTAAAATATAAAAAATGTTGGGACCGGTAGGAGAGCTAGAGGGGGAGGGGCGGTGATTAGCTCCGATCTTTGCTCGTTTATGATTTGTTGCGGCGGAAGACTTGAGCAATGCTAACACCTCTATTTTACTTGGTATCCACCTCCTTGAGGTGACTAATCCAAGGGTCCACTCTCCTCACTCTCTCATACACTATGAAAGATCTCCTTCTTGAGGTGGAGAAACCTCTTACAAGCTTCCAAGAAGATACAACAAGAATCCAAGCAAATACAAAATGAAATCTTACAAGATTTACAATGATAAGCTCTCTTTGCTTTCCTTGCTATCTTCAAGCTTGATATCGCCTCTAGAACTTTGGAAGTGCAGCAACACTAAGCTCCAAAGCTTCTCTTGAAATGACGTGGAAGGAGGAGGAGAAGTGTCGAAGGGCTGTCGAAGAGATGCGCCTCAAACCTGCGTGAAAACCCTATATACCCAACGCCTAGGGTTTCTGAATCGATTACTCAATCGATTACCACGTCAGACTTAGCCGTTCAACGGCTAGTTTTTGAACCTTAATCGATTAGCCAATCAATTAAGGACACCCTGAATCGATTGCCCAATTGATTCAGCGTCTTTCTGTGC
This sequence comes from Boesenbergia rotunda, assembly GCA_024364735.1. Classification (NCBI taxonomy): domain Eukaryota; kingdom Viridiplantae; phylum Streptophyta; class Magnoliopsida; order Zingiberales; family Zingiberaceae; genus Boesenbergia; species Boesenbergia rotunda. The sequence goes on along the minus strand of JAGFNQ010001894.1, from coordinate 323,554 downwards.
TCTCGCATAAAACTGCCATAATCGATCGCCCGATCGATTACAGGAGCCCTTAATCGATTAGCCAATCGATTAAGGGAAGGCTGAATCGATTGCCCAATCGATTCAGCCACCTTCTGTTCTCGCAATTCACTTCTCTCAATCGATTCACGTCTTCCTTAATCGATCACCCAATCGATCAAGGAAGCTTCTGTTTGCGAGAAAACAACCCCCAATCGATTACCCAATCGATTGGTCCCTTGCCTAACCTTTGTCAACCTTGACCTGTTAGGACTTCTTTTTCAAGTATCTGATCAACCCTTTGACCAACTTGGATTTCCCTTGCCTAGCTCCCAACTAGGGCTTAACCTGGTTCCCAACCAGATTCGCCTAACCCCCGAGTTAGGTCTAGTCTCTCGGTAGACTTCCACCTTGCCAGCATGCGATCTCCCCGATCCACCTAGACTTCACCTAGTCCCACTAGGTGTGCCTAGTCCCACTAGGTCTTTTCCCGTGCCAGCGTGCGATCTCCCTGATCCACCTGGACTTCACCTAGTCCCACTAGGTGTGCCTAGTCCCACTAGGCCTTTTCCCGTGCCAGCGTGCGATCTCCCTGATCCACCTGGACTTCACCTAGTCCCACTAGGTGTGCCTAGTCCCACTAGGTCTTTTCCCGTGCCAGCGTGCGATCTCCCTGATCCACCTGGACTTCACCTAGTCCCACTAGGTCTTTTCCGTCAAGTCTCCAGTCAACCTTGACCCACTTGACATCATACGATATTCAAACATCATTATCAAACATCGAAACATCCAACCTTAGGCTTACCAAGCTTACCAGACATAAGCTCACCCGAGCTTAGTCAAACTAGGTCAACCCTGACCTAACAAAGATTGCACCAACAAAAAAAACATTGCTCCTCTATATAGTAAATAAATAAATGAATAAATAATTTATTATATATTTTAAAATTAAAATAAATAAATAAAATATATATTAAATTAATGGGATAGTTTTATTAGGTTTTGATGAAACCTATTTATATTATCATATTTATAGTTGGGAGTTGATTATTCTAGTTCCGTTTAATTTTTTTCTTTTTTCCCCGCCATGACCTGCGAGCCTACGAAACCACCCTCCGCGCCACCCGCTCCCCCATGAAGGGGGCACGACACCCTCCGCATCCCCCATGCCCCCCCCCCTCTAGTCCGCGAAGGGTGTCGCAGGGGCACAACACCCTCCATGCCTCCGCGGAGGGCATCCATGGGGGTGTGGGGGTGCGACACCCACCTCGAGGGAATAGAGCGTCGCTGCAAGGTCGCAATACTCTCCGCAATTTCACAACGACCTTGCGAGGCCATTGCAACCTCGCGATAGCCTCGCGTTCGCCATGCCGGTATGTATAGTGTTGATCCCGCACCAAAATGGTTAATACCTCCAGTTTCGAGTGGCACGGCTCAATATTTTAATCCATGAGTACCATTATGTTTCTTAATTTAAATGAGCAAAGAATACATAAATTCATGAAACATGGAAAATAGGATGTATCACACTGTTCAATAAGGGAATTAAGAAATTTTACCTTTAGAATGCAAAAGTCAACTAATAGATAAACAATGTACATAGAAAACTCATGCATAGTTAAGCATAACATCATGGGAATATGGGATTACTTCCAATACTGAGAAACTCAAAAAGAAGCTTATTATAAATTCCTAACAAAGTAAACCAAAAAAAATTGATTTCCTATGAAGGATAAATAACAGAGGCAAGTGATGATTATGATGCCATTATATGTTGGAATTGTTTTTACAATGCTGAAAAAGTCCAAGAAATGAGAGACAAAAGATGGTTATGATGGCACTGTAGAATGCATTCTTTTTTCAGGGAATCCCGAAAAAGAAGAAGAAATGAGAGGCAAAAAATTGACTTATATCAAACCATACCCGTACCTCATTGATAGCTATAAAATAATTTTCCTAACAACTGTGAATCTTATCCCAAAATAATGGACCACAACAATGTTTTATTGAATTTATCAATCGCCATATTGTGCCATGAAAAAAGAACTTTTCAAAACTTAGTTTGGGAATTGTGAAGCATTAACGTAAGTTAAATGGAGAGAATGACATAATTTCTAATTTGAAACAAAAGGATAACTAAAACGTCAAATGATTCAAATGAAATAAAAATAAATGGATTCAAATGCTAATTCCAGGTTGTGAACTTGCGGACAACTTAAAACATAAGTAAATGCTAACTCCAGATTGTGAGGATGTAAACAACTTAAACAGAATTAAATGTTAATTCCAGAATGTGAACTCGTGAACAACTTAAACAGAAGACAAGTAGACCTTTATCAGGAAACTGAAGGTATGTGTCAACCTTTGACACTGAAGAACTCTTGAAGCTGGCTTTCTTGCTCCTCTCTTTGAGCAACTCATCCAACTCCTTGTAGTACGACATCTTGGCCGACCCGTTGCCTTTCGACTGGTGCTTCGCCTTCTTAAACTCCTTTAGCAAGTTCCTCCACTTATCCGTGCACATCGTCGGCGATCTGTCAAAGCCTTTCTCCCGCATCTTGGCGGAGATCTGCTCCCACAGGTGTTTGTTGGACTTGGAGGTATTGAAGAGCCCATCGATCTCCCGGCGGAACGCGATGAGGCTCCTCGTCTCCTCCTGGATCCACGTCTCCGCGCGCTTCTTCGGCGCCTTGACCTCATGATCATCGCCACTGCTATCGCCCAAAATCATCTGCAGCTGCTGGGGCTGGGGCGGCGGCGTCAAGCCGTTGTTGTTGTAGAAATCGATGCCGCGGGGCTTCTCGGCCAAGTACATGGTCTTGGCCGGCTTCGCCACGACCGCGCCTTCGACAATGGTGAGCTGAGCCCTCCCGTGGAAGAAAGGAAGAGACGATTCGGAAAGGAACTGGTCTAGAGTAACGAGAGGCATCGGTGAGGTTGTTCCAAACCCATGCCGGAGAAAGAGTGGGAATTTGGCTGCCCAGGAGATAGTGTGGGATTATTATGCAAAAGATTTGGGCAAAAATTAAAAACAGCTTTTTTTTCAAAAATAAAATAAAATAAAACAAAAAGTGGGCCATCAGATATTTTGTCCCTATTTTTATTTAGCATTATTATAAGGGATAAAAACTATCCAACAGCTACTACTATAATATTATTTATTTTTGTAATATTATTATAATAGCTATCGATAACTATTATAACATATAAAAATCGTCCCATAAAATTTGATATGATAGTGAAAAATATTATATTTTCCAAACAATCATAGTTCAATTCTCACGTAAGATACATCCAATCCGATTGAACTACTGGTAAAATTAGGGCATGCATCACATCAGGAGCTACCGTACTTTCTAAATTTATTTGATGAGCGAAATGTGGAGTCGAATCGTCTATTCCAAGATTAATCGAATGGTAAGATATAGATATTTGGTATAAAAAAAATATAATTTATAAAGCTGTCGAGTAACTACTACAATATTATATTTTTATTTCTAGTGTTATTGTAGCAGTTACGATGAACTATTATAATGTATAAAAACTATTATGCAACTGTTATAACGTATAACACCTAATACGATAGCTTCTGTAATATTATGTTAAAACTTCTTTGTATAATATTGTGATGAAACAATCTGAGTGTTACAATGTGATAGTAGTTGAGGGGGCGTTTGATTCAAATTTGTTAATCGGAATGGTAATGAGATTCATTGAGGGGTCAATGGGAATGAGAATCATGATTCCATTGGTAGTGTTTGATTCAAATCCTGGAATGAAAATTATTATCATTGATTATATTTGGTTCAGTTTAACTTTAGTAATGGAAATCCATAAAAATTTCAAAGTTATCTAAAATAATAGAATTATTACAAAATAGAGAAAGTAAAATAAAATGAGTTGAGAGATAAATTAGAAAAATATAGAGAGAAATTATGAGAAGTAAGGTAAAAAAAGAAATTAGAAGAAAAAAATAGGAGAAAATACAATAATAGAGAAAATAAAGATAAAAAGTAGAGAGAAAAAATAAGATAAGATAGATGTGATAAAAATTAGAGAGAGAAATTATTAAAAATATATAGAGAGAGAAAATGAGATGAGAGAGATAGAAAAATGATATAGAAAATATAGAGAGAGAAAGTGATAGAAGATATAGAGAAAAGTAAAAAATAAATATAGATAAATTATGATAAGAGAGGTAGAGAGAGAAAGTAATATTAAATATATAAAGAGAGAAAATGAGATGAGAGAGGCAGGGAGAGAGTGATATAGAAAATGTAGAGAGAGAAAGTAATATAGAAAAAATAAAAAATAAAGATAGATAAATTATAATAAGAGAGATAGAGAGAGAAAGTGATATTGAAAATATATAGAGAGAAAGTGAGATGAGAGGGTAGAGAGAGAAAGTGATATATAAAATGTAGAGAGACAAAGTGATTATCAAAATATATAGAGAGAGAATGAGATGAGAAAGATAGAGAGAGAAAGTGGTATAGAAAATATAGAGAGAGAAAGTGATATAGAAAATATAGAGAAAAAGTGATATAGAAAATATTTAAAAATTAAAAATTAAGATAGATAAATTATAATAAGAGAGGTAGAGAGAGAAAGTAATATTGAAAATATATAAAGAGAAAATGAGATCAGAAAGGTAGAGAGAGAAAATAATAGAAAATATAGAGAGAGAGAAAGAATAAATATGTAGAGAGAAATTTTAAAATGTAGAGAGAGAAAGTAAAATGAGATAATATAAAAAGAAATAGTAAAATGAAAAATAAAAAAAATAGAGTATTTTGGATATATGAAAAGGAAGGAATGATTGAGAAATTTGATTGATGAGCAGGGAGTAGGGAATGAAAATGAGGGAATGATTCCTTTATTTTCATTCCCATTGACACTTACCAAACAGTGTCAATGGGAATGATTATCATTCATTCCCATTCCCATTCCCTAGTCTCTATTACCCTAAACCAAACGCCCCCTGAATGTATCAATCAGTATTGTAAAAAACAATAGACAGTAGATAGTGGGACGATGAATCAAGGGTGGAGCGGAGCTGACCTTGCCCGATGTGTGTGTGTGTGTGTGTGTGTGTGTATAGCGATTTGATATGTTGCGGACCGTTTCCTGCGGACCATGTACGTGGCACCCGCCTGATCGGTCAGGGATTTCCCTGACCGATCAAGAACCTGACCGATCAACCATTACCCATTGTCGACGGGTTCACCGCTACCTGACGGGTTCACCCTACCCGGCGGGTTCACTGTACCCCTTAGGGTTCATCGCTCATCCCTTGGGTTATAGTTTTGTTCGGGGGTGGCGGCCGCCGATGGTTTCGATCGACACGGGAGCGGCGCTCACCGTGCGTGCCGTGCGTGATCGATCAGGAAAGCCCCTGATCGGTCGTCCGCACGCGGTCCGCACCCGCGGTCTGCACCTGATCAGTCCTATATATATATGTCGGGTTCACCGTACCCCTTAGGATTCATCGCTCACCCCTTGGGTTATAGTTTTGTTCATGGGTGGCGGTCGCCAATGGTTTCGATCGACACGGGAGCGGCGCTTGCCGTACGTGTCGTGCGTGACCGATCAGGAAAGTCCCTGATCGGTCGTCCGCACCTAATTAGTCCTATATATATATATATATATATATATATATATATATATATATATATATATAGTATTATACTATTATAATACTCTATGATAATACGATACCATGCAATTATATAATACTCTAGCTCATAACTTTGCAAGGATTCTCAAATACAAATTTGAATGATTTTTGATGATATTAAATCTTAAATTTATTGGATGATATACTTCTAATCCCGATTCTTTGTTTCAAAACAAAAATATGAAATATGATAAATTTTTAGAAATAGAATATAATACAAATACAACCGGTCTAGTATAGGCAAAGGGTTGGAACTAATACTTTATTATTAATTATAATTTTCTAAGCTTTTGGGTGGGGAAATACACTAAAATATCCCTATTGTTTCAATTTTTTCCCAATTATATCCCTCGAAAAGTTTTTGCGCCATTTATGTCCCTCATCTACAATTTTATTTCCCAGATATATCCCTACCGTCAAACCTCTGTTAAAATTAACGTGCACGTGCTAATCACGTGAGCCGAAATCTGCAAACACAACCCCACTCAACCCTAATCCTTCAGAACCATAGCGCCTCATCGTCTCCTCCGAGCTCAGGTCGAACAAAACGTGCTCTGTGTCAGGTTAGTCGAATCACAAATGGCTCGACTCATTCGCCATCACTACTTCCATTGCATACATGATATAAAACATGACAATTATGCCTAATTACTTATGATAATAAATAATAACGTGGCTAATTAAGATTTAATTATTCCCATATTTCCATGTCATCGACGATTAGCTCTTGGAGCATTGCAGTCTCCTCGCCTGTAGCCTCCCAAGCTCGCTCTTCACCGGTCATCTCTTTCGTTGCTCTCTGGCGACGGCGACTGCCGTGGGACTCTGACGGACAACTGCGCGTTGACCATCATCCCGCGGTTGGACGCGGCTCGCTGCACCGACAGCGGCGACAGGGGCGCCCAAGTGTGCTCGGCGACTTGGTCGGGGAAGTTGAGGCGGCGGTCGAGGAAGGAGGAGCTCGGCCCGCGGAAGAAGAAGAGGGCGGTGTCGTGGGCCACCGCCGCGGCCTCCGGCGTCGCGTACGAGCCGAGCCACAGGCGGTCGCCTGTCCCCGGCACACGGATCTCCGACACCCACTTGCCCCATTTCCGACGGCGCACCCCCTTGTAACTCTTCTCGTCGTGGTGGTCGGCGGCGGCGACGTTGCTCATTGGAATCAACCTTCTTCCTGCCAAGTTGGGAAAAAAAATTGGGAGGGGAGTGTTTTATACCCAGTAAGGGGGACGGTTGAATTGATGCAATGTCAACTCCGGCGCGCGGTTGACATTTTTAAACCTACGGGAGATTGACCAGAAGGATTAGGGTTGAGTGGGGCTGTGTTTGCAGATTTCGGCTCACGTGATTAGCACGTGCACGTTAATTTTAACAGAGGTTTGACAGTAGGGATATATCTGGGAAATAAAATTGTAGATGAGGGACATAAATGACGCAAAAACTTTTCGAGGGATATAATTAGGAAAAAGTTGAAATAATAGGGATATTTTAGTGTATTTTCCCCTTTTGGGTTCATGTAAGCTCCGTTATTGGGTATGAAGTTACAAATTTATATAATTTGTTTGTGTCCATAAAATTTATTTTTGACTTTTGATAAAAAAAAAATTATGCAACTAGCTAAATTTTATCTATAAGATTTTTCAAGATTTAGTGTCCACATACTTGATGATCAACTACAAATTTATATATCTAATATGTATTCTAACAAAATATTTTAAGAATTGAAAGATGTTAGTGATATTTCAAATAAGTTAGTTCGGTTAAATAAAAATATTATATACTCGTTGATATAAGTTTTTGATATTGGCATTAATTAATTCTATCAGTTGTGACTATGACTATTGTAGAAAGAGTGTTTTTTTATAGTGAGAATTGTGAAAAATAAATTGCATAATAGAATAAGTGATGATTGAATAAATGATAATTTTCTTATCAAGGTAGAAAAAGATATATTTATAATCGTGAATAATAATTCTATTCAAAATATGAAGAATCGAAAAGAATAAGTATAAAACAATTATTTTATGGTGTTTTAGGATTATAAAATTTTATTTTTATTTTATTAATTATATTATATAATTGTTCATGTTGAATCAAAACCTTAGCTTCGTGGGTGCCTAGGTGATGCTTAACTATTTGATTTTTTTTTTATTTTTATGCATAATATTATAAATAGTCGTTATCATTCTCTATGATGTTTCTGTATAAATAAACTTCATACAATATAATAAAATTTATATAATGTACAAATAAATATATAAATATAATTAACAAGATAATTATGTTAGGATGTATACTAAAAGTCTTGCCTTTTCTGTATGGACACCTACATTTTGAAAGAGAATCACAACAACACTGATGCATGTTTATATTAATGTGTGCATAACCGTCTGATACTTTGCATTATAGATAACAAGGTATATGATGACACACAGAAGATCATGTTATCAGTTCCTTGCAGAGTATAATTAGAGGCTCACAACCGAGATGGAGTTGGAACCATCGGGATGGTTGTAGTGTAATTAGGTGTGGTTTATCTTAACCATAGAATTACACTAATGCACTTTGTGTGTATTGAGCAAGACCATAATAGAGGCGATCCAATTTGTACTGACTTTATAATTGGATTGAACCTCAGATTATTATGGAGTGCAATCTCTAAATTCCAATATAATAACGGGCACATGTATTTAGTATTTTATTTCTTTGATTTACCAATGAGCGAGATTTATTCTGCTAAATCGATATACCCGGTAAGTTGGGAAATAATACTAATTATATGGTGTGCCATTGATTATTGACGGAATCCGTGTCCTGGTGAGTCGGGATGATGATGCCCCCTTGATGAGCTCATACGGTTCATCATGTTAAACCATGCAGGTGGAGTTGATCCAACATGATGATAAGGTTGAGTGATACTAGTCAAGGAGTTCGAAGTTGATTAATTAAAATTGTCAATAATTTAAATTAATCGACGGACATTCGATATCTTAAACACAGGGAGATAGATGTACTCATAATAAGTGGAGCTCATATGAAAATATGGGGATTGGTGAGGAAGTTCAATGGAGATCCTTTAGTGGAATGGATCTTCATTAATGGATCAGATTTGGATCCATTAGCGGGCCAAGACTCAACTCCTCCTCATGGTCCCTATCGTAGCCCTATATATACCCCATGGTATCATGAAACCAAGTGCCTGATGGATTATAAAAACCCTAGCCATTTCTCTCTCTCTCTCCTCTCTCCTAGGTTATCCGGCGGTAGCAAAGGAAAAGAGAAGTCTACCCATCCTCTTCTCCATCCTTTGGCCGGAAATCACAAGGACAAGGAGGAGTCCTTCTCTTCCTTTTGTGGTGCTCGGAAACAAGAAGGAGTGAAGGAGGTGGTCGGCTGTGGAGAAGGAGTTTCCCCTTGGAGGTTGCGGCGCCAAAAGTGGAGGAGGAAGAAGACTCGGTAGAGAAGGAAGAAGAGAATCTCTTCTTCGGCTTCTCTTGTACTCTCATCCTTGGCTCTCCATTGGGGTGTGCGCAGCTGGGATCCAAGATGAAGACAGCCAACGGTGAAGAAGAATCTTCTTCTTCTCATGGTTGGCCGACAGTGATAGGAGGGAAGGAAGTGGCAGTTGGTGTGGGTTTAAAGGAAGAGGAGGATTGTTTATCCTCTTCTTTAGTCTCTTCTTCATCTTCCTTCAACTCATCTCCTTGATGTACTTGTCGCCGGGGCTTCTTGGAATCTCCTTGTGGTCGGCGGCGCAAGTAAGGAGAGGGTGGTGGTGGCCGGCGGTGACCCTAAGTCCTAGGGTTTGTTGGCACATGGAAGTGGTGTGAAGAAGGTGATTGATTGGGTGGGCCTTGGTGATTTCGGATCTTGGTAGACCGTCACCCACACGACGTCCAAGAGGGGAGGGTCATATGGTAGAAGACCGTAAGATAAAAGAAGAGGTATAACTCTTCCTTGGCTCTTTTGATTTTCTTGTTATTTTATGTGGAGTTTTAATTAATTATCATGTTTAATTATTTACTTAATTAATGTTTGATAATTAATTATTGGACTCCGATAATAAATACAAAAATTAGCGATCCGCTCGTCGTCTTTTCCGCGGTCAATCGATTAGGCAGGTTACAAGGCTCGAACTTTGAGTTTGGCTAAGTTATAGGATTAGACTAAACATAATTAATCTTCTAAATTATCTATACATGCACCATCAACTACATCCATAATTCTTTCATCATCCACTCAAAATCAACATCTTCATTCTCCTTCTACGATATATCTAAATCCTCATCAAGTTCTCTAGTGAAAATGTTTCTGACATTCCTTCTTGATTGTAGCACTTCATTCAATAAAATTCATCCCTTAATAAGCCTCTTATATAATTTGAAATGATCTAATCTTTTTTTCTTTGCAATACAATATTGTATAATCTCAAGTAATATCACTAGACTTTCGTTTCGATTCTATCTCCGATTGGTTCTCATTCTCTACCATTAAACTTCAATAATTAAATAAAGGATTAAAAATTAGAAAAATACTATAAAATATATTGACTAAAAATAAAACTTAATCTAAATGTTTTAAAAATAAAATAAAAACAATTATATATATATATAATTAATAGGATAATTTTATTAGGCTTTAATCAAGTATATTTAAATTATCTCAATTATAACTAGGAGTTAATTAAAATTATTGATCTAAAATTTCAATTAAATCCTATGTTAGCATTTTGGCATTTCGACTTCGACGTTTCACCGTCGAATGCATCGTTAGACCCATCTCCTTGGCTCGGTGACTAGTCTAGACCGGTTGTGTGAGCCTGGACGCGTCACCCGAGACTAGTGATCTTCTCAGAAGCGTCGCCTGAGCCGGGCGAAGGGCCCGAACGTGTAGCTCAAGTCAAACAACGCTTTCAGAAGCGTCGCTTGCGTGCGCCCAGACACGTCGCATGACGTGTCTGAAGCCAAAATGCCAAAATTGAGAGTTAGGTTTTTCGTTTGTGTCATGCCAGTTCTGAAATATGTAAAAGCTTAACCTAACAATGATAGCAAGCAATGGCGGCGATGGTGGCGACGGTAGCAGTGGGGCATAGTAGTAGTGATGGCGGCAACAATAGCTCAAGACGGAGGAGGCGGAAGGAAGTGGGTTGTTTTGAAATCACTAACATACCACAAAAGATTTTAACCTACGTTGACTTTGACCACCGCCTAAACCATTGCCTTTCACAAATTAATGTGATGTGGTTGAGGTCCGCCTACTTAGGCGACCACCTCAACAACCATTTAAAATATTGGCCCAATCAACTATAAAACCTTCTGTGCTCGATTTTATGCACAACAAATTGTGTCGGTATGGCAATGGACTGGTGATACCAATCGACTGCCTCAATCACTATAAAACATTTTGTTCGCCAATTTTGGTGAAACAATCGATTGTTCTTGTATGACAATTAACTAGAAACAATCGAGCACCCCAATCAACCACAAAACCTATTGTTTGCTAATTAGGTGAAACAACCAATTGATCCATTATAACAGTCGACTATTGACGGTTTGATATTGTTTTTTCATGACTTTTTTTTAATAAATCGTAACGATTTTTAGGAACATTGTTCTTCGTGAAAATCATGAAGACCGGTATCTTAGGCTTTATATACCCAAATCTCAACGAATATGCATGTTTTAGATGTGTTATATCAAAATCTAACGCAAAAACACATGCATTCGATCAAAAATCATCGAAAAATTCGCATCCTAATATTGTAAAATCAGTGACAACATAACATGTGGCTCTGATACCACTTGATGAAATTTCAATCCTCCTTAAAATCTTATTATCGCATATAAATCAACAAAAAGATTCAAGCGATCCAATATAGGATCTTGTCGAAGATCTATAATAAATATGTGTTAATGAAATACAACGGAAGCATTACAAGAAATACATAAATCCACATTTGATTCCAGAGACATCCTCAGCTTCATTGTCACTAGAAAAACTTGAAGATTAAAATGAATCAACAAGCCTGATCTTCCATAGATGCGAAGACGATAGCTCTGAAATATTAGTCTGATGGGGGAAAATTGTTAGAACATAACCATATAAAATAAAACCTAGAAACATCATGTCAAATCATCAAGGATAAAATTGTAAACTATAGCGAAAGCGTACCTGAAGTCATAATATTTAATTCTTAGAGAATGATTGGTTTGTTAGATCGTGACGTCAAGCTAGAGGGGTGGGTGAATAACTTCTTTTATTTTTCTTCCTACAATCCTTAGTGCGCAAGCGGAATATACAAAATAAAACAAAAACCTAACGAAGAAGGAACACACTTATTTACGTGGTTCGGAGATAAAACTCCTGCTCCACGGCTGCCCATAAGGTGGGCAATCCCTAATCCATTGGTGGATGATTCCCCGGAGCACCTCCGGCTAGATCTCATAGCTCCTTGTGGGTGGAGAAACCTCACCACAACTTCTAGACACTACCTGAGCAACAAAGGCTACTAACCAGCTCTATCCAAGCAGGTTTCGCCAAGGAAGAAAGGTCGTAAACGAGCTCCCTTAAATAGAGCTCGAGTCTTAAATGACTGCTACCAGTCGACTGCCCCGTGGTCCCACTCAGATTCGAACGTTGCAAGCCAACCGTTTGAATCTCTAGCCATTACCAGTCAGTCGACTGGTCCTTCCCTAAGCCTAGGGTTACCATTCCCGAGTATATTTCTCTCCACACTCGAACCCTCCCGACTTAGTTCCCGAATACACACTCACACTCGAACCTTCACGACCTGGTTGACTCTTCAATCAGCAGTCTTGATCTGTTGCCTTCACGCCCTCTTCATCTTTGACTCCCGTCCCTCAGATGCGCACGCAAGCCCTCAACTTGCTTCCATGTCATCCTTCACGCATGCCTCAAAGCCCGCGTCTCTCGGCTCATCGTCTCTGCTCCAACAGCCTCGATCCGTCGCCTTCAAGCCCTCTTCGACTTTGGCCCTCGTCCCTCGGATACGCACACAAGCTCGCGGCTTGCCTCCATGCTATCCTTCACGTACGCCTCGAAGTCCGCTTCTCTCGTCTCATCATACCTGCTTTGTCCATGGTCCCTCGGATGCGCACGCAAGCGCACGGCTTGCCTCCATGCCACCCTTCACCTGAAGACATCCAACCAAGTCTATGTGTACCTGCAAACCTGCACACTCACATACACATATTAGAATACAATAAACCCCTAACTTAACCATATTGACATACACATCAAAACTCATAATCCTCTAGATCATACTTGGGTCGATTGCCCTAACATGGTTGATCTTCCAGATTTACACATTCCTCCCTTGAGAGCCCTTTTGTTTTTCTCTTCGGTTCTATTCTAATAATGAGATTTAGAGATAGTGAAACGTAATACGCAAGATCTGGGGACCATAACTGTAGGATCATTGGAAACTGAGAGATGGGGTGAATCTCAATCGTTCGTAGATCTTTCTTTTCAACAACATAAACAAAACTAGAGGAAAATAAAATACTCTTTTTCTTTTACTTGGTTTGGAGCCTTCGACAACTCCTACTCAAAGGAATGTAGTCCTTGACTGTTTTCATTTGACAATCTACTATAATTTTTTTCTCCAAAAAACTTTTGGATAAAGTAATATCGTACAAGATATAAGGGAGGTTAGTAACAATTTATTAACTCCCTTTTAAGATGCAAGTACAAGTACAAAATAAAAACAAATATACCGACACGGAAGTGTGATCTTGAGCTCAGCATGTCGAAGGGCTTCCTAGTGTCGTAGCAACAGAGCGTGAGTAGTTCATCAACGCAGGAATAGAGTGTATGGCAAGTTGAAGAAATGTTGAGTGCACTGGTCTCGAGCTCCTTATATAGGCAACATTCGGTCAATCGAAAAAAATGTTCAATCGACTGATCCTTTTGGTCAATTAAGCCTCCTGTTCAATCGATTGAACACTGCGCCTTTCCTTGTATTCATTGCTCGGTTAGCACTATAATAAATGCATTTGGTACTGATTCTCCTGACCAGTTGACAGAAAAAACTTCCATCTGCGTAGTCGCTGTTGATGCAGTCTGACCCTGATTGTTGTTTTGGTGTTGACACCGATTTAAGTTTAGGTCAATGAGATGAGTTTGGTTTAAGTCCTGGTCAGGGACTGGGCATGACTCCCGGTGAGTGAAGCCGGGTTACTGAAACCCCGGTGAGTGAAGTCGGGTCCCGGTGAGTGAAGTCGGGTGATTGGAAACCCTGGTGAGTGAAGACGGGTCCCGGTGAGTGAAGCCGGGTGATTGAAACCCCGACGAGTGAAGCCGAGTCCTGGTGAGTAAAGCCGGGTCCTGGTGAGTAAAGCCAGGCGACTGAAACCCCGGTGAGTGAAGCCGGGTCTTGGTGAGTGAAGCCAGGTGATGAAAATCTCGGTGAATGAAGCTGGGTGACTGGAACCCTGGTGAGTAAAGCCAGGTCCTAGCGAGGGAAGCTAGGTTGAACGAAGTCCCGATGAGTGAAGTTGGGCACGAAGTCTTGGTCCGGGGGACTGAGCATTGTGTGTACTGGTCGGAGAGGACACGTGAGCTCGTTCTCTGGGACCAGAATGAGTCAGAGAAGGCTAGGAAGGCTGTTCTCTGGACTTAGGGCTGATTTGGTCGGAGCTGGATCGGTCTGGAGATCGATCAGGGAGTTGGCACGAACTCCCTGTTGTGGATCGGTCTGGTGACCGATCCAGAGAAGTCTGATCGTTCTAGTGAACGATCAGAGAGAGAACAGAAAAGTTTCTGTTCGGCTCCTGATCGGTCTGGTGAACGATCAGGGAGAGAACAGAAAAGTTTCTGTTCGGATCCTGATCGGTCTGGTGAACGATCAGGGAGAGAACAGAAGCTTTTGCTGGGTTTCTGATCGTTCTGGTGAACGATCAGAGAGAGTTCAGATGGGCTCTGTGAGAACCCTTGATCGGTCAAGCTGACCGATTAAATGTCGCGACTTTCCTCATCCTGACTGATCAGGATGGCTCCTGATCGGTCAGGGAATGGCCTGATCGGTCAGGTGACCGATCCGGGGCTTTGGCCTGCGGGAGCTGGAGAAAGCTCCAGCAAGTGTTGGATCGGTCCGGTGACCGATCCACGATCTGTGATCGGTCAGTGTGACCGATCACAAGAAGTCCGCGATCTCTGTTTCCTCACTGTGGACCGATCAGGCTGGAGCCTGATCGTTTAGGGCTTTCCCTGATCGGTCTGGTGACCGATCAGGGTCATCTCTGATCGGTCTGTGGACCGATCAGTAGCTGATAACTTTAATTCAAATCCGCTGTCAGACTTCTGATCGTTTCTGTTTGCTCTGTATTTTCTCTGCTACTTACTGATTCCCATTTAATTTCATTTGCTAAGTGTCTGCTAAGTGTGCAGGTGATACAGGGAGGTTTCAAACAATGGAGGAGAGTCAACTGGGGACTTTCCTTTAAGCAGGGTTGACTGTTTTCTCTTCTCAGGTTTCAACGGGCGTTTGGCGCTGCTGGCAACGGCTGGGAATCTGACGAACTGATCTGGGCCTCGGCTGAAGAGAGTTCAGGGAGTCTAGAAGAGGTCAATGTAGCTGGGGCTGTTGTAGATGAGCAGCTGGGAGCTGCAGAGGCACGCTTGTGACCTGGGTTTTGGGCAGAGGCTTAAGAGCTGGTAGCGAAGAAGCCTTAGTAACGATTGATCATTCCAAAAACTTCAAGCAATCTCTAGAAAAGCTAAAAACCTTGAGTCTGTGGAGGAAGTTGCGAGTGGATCAGCAAGCAAACGAAGAGCTGAGGGTTCTTGTGTTGGTGGTGCTATGCTGTACTCGGCGATCTGTTCTCCTGTTCTCTTCCTTGTGCTTTGCTAGCGATCTGTAAGATCTTCCTTTTCAGTCTCTGCACGCTTAATTCATATCTCTTGAGACTATTTGTGTGGAGAGGTTTCTCCACCGAGAAGGAGACATTTGATATCCGGATTTTCCGGGGCTTGATCTGCCGACAATCAAGGGATCGCCCACCTCACGGGCACGCCAAGGAGTAGGGGCAAGTTATCCCCGAACCTCACGGACACGAGAGAGGGAGGGAGGCGGGAGAGCGCCAGACGTGAGAGAGGGAGGGAGGCGGGAGAGGAGAACGCGAGAAAGAGAGGGAGGCGGGGGTTAGGGTTTGGACTTGCTTCGGCGAAAGAGAGAGGGAGGCGGGAGAGGAGTCGAGTCTCGAGAAAGAGTGAGGCGAGGGTATTGGGCTTATGCGTTTGTATGCCACGAGGGCAAAGTCGGCAGCGGAAGTATGCGTTTGTATGCCACGAGGGCAAAGTCCGCAGCGGTCCGTATGCAGTGTTCGCAGCGGATCGATATTGTGTGTGTGTGTATATATATATATAGCGGATCTTCCGCCACGCGCCTTTGCCGCACCCATTTCTCAATCGATTGCGCTCAACAATCTCATCGTGATTGTGCACAACGCGGACCTACCCCGCCTGTCGCCAACTCAACTGCCGCCTGATTGTTGATCGTTTGCCCATCGCCTGCCCAAACCTACACTATAACCTGAGAGGAAAATTGAATTCAAAGGGGGTTGGAATCTATCAGCGGTGGCAACACTATACCTCGAAACGATTCGAGATGTCTCAACTGATCCTCAATCGATTGATGGAATGAGGAAAGTCTCAATCTTCAACCTCAACCGCTTAAAGATTCGAGACGTCAATCAATTACTGAATCGATTGACTCCTCCAATCGATTCATCAATTGATTGGGAGGTAGACACATATTAATTTCACGTATATATATATGGAAAATGATATGCTCAGTGAAAAATCTCAAGGAAAAGCTCCATGACACTTTACATGCAGCGATCCCCGACGGGTTCACCGTGCCCCCAGGGTATAGTTTTATTGAGTTTTTTCACTGAGTGTATCAGAAAAAATAATTAACGAGGTTTTTCCAACCTCGGGTGACTAGCACGGCCTCACGGAAATTTCATTGAATTTTTTCATTGAGTGTATCATAACTATATATATATATATATATATATATATATATATATATATAAAAGGGTGAAACGCTCGCCCCCAGCGCCCCCGCCAGCCCGCCCCAGGACTAACACGGAGGAGGTAAATCACGATTATCACTGGTGATTATATATATATATATAGAGAGAGGGGGGGGGGGGGGGGAGAGGATAGATGATGAATTAAAATTGTAAAAATCTGATAAAAATTAAATTATTTAAGGAAAATAATAATAATATAACTAATAATTAGTAGAGAAATAAAGTTATATGAATATACATAATGTAGTAGATTTTTTTTTTTAGATTTTTAAACGAATTTATAAATATTTTAATGGAGTAAATTAGTTTGTTAGAATATCTATTTGAGAATTCGTTGCGTTTTGTTTGTATTTTTTTATCTCTAATATCATTCTCGAAAAATCAGAAAAAACTAGAAAATATCCCGAGAATACCTTGATTTTTCTCTCCTCTCCCGTCTCCCGTGGCCGCTGACGGGCGGCGCCGACCCCGCCCCGAGGACCCACGGCGATCGTTTCCCGGCGACCACCGCCTCTCACTTGCGCACGCTCGGTGATCCCCCCCCCCCCCCCCCCCCCCCCCCCCCCCCAGCGACATCCTCCCCTCATTTGCCCACGCGCGGCGCGTTTCCGCCGCGAGTCCAACCGACGACGCCCTTGTGTTTTTGGCGTTGCCCGATCGCCATTGAACCCTAATTCGGCGGCCCGAGAGCGCCGCAGCGGAGGGATTTCGTCCAGGTATCCTCCAATCGCCCGTCTTCCTATTGATCGTCTCATTTTGTTTTACCTGCATCTTTTATGCTGCGATTAACGCTGTGGCGAGTTGTAGAAGCCTTTCGTAAGTATGATCAATCTCGACTTTAATAGTATTTACGTGTTCAATTTCTCTGAAAATGAAAAAAAAAACGTGATCGGAGGTTTTCCTTTAAGAACAAAGTTAGGTTAAACTACTTGAATATTGGGTTGGGATCGATTGATTCTTGTTTCTTATATATAAGAATCAACCTCAACTGGGTTCTTATATATATTCTAAAGTGTTAGCAGATTGCTTATTTTTGCAGGTTATGTAGTTGTGATTACATAATACCATTAGTCCAAACTATTGTGAGAAGATAATTTAACTTCCTTTTTGATCATTGGGTATCGCTTCTCTCGCAAGTCACAAGATATTGCTGCTCATTTTCTTGTGTATGCGTTGCTACATCACCTTCAATGGATTGCTTATGGTTGATGTCAAATTATGGCTGTGTGATGGAAAACATAGTTGGAACCAGCATAGCCTGGGTGCCAACAATATTTGGCAACTTACACTGGGTACTTGCAAGGAAAATTAGGCACAACAGAGTGTGATCTGGGGGAATAAATGATTTATTTATGCAGATTAATTTGGGTTATTAGGATTATTATAGTGCTTAGTTTGCTTTGTATTTTGTACTTGTAGGATTTCGATCTCGAGACAAACCCCTCATTTGAAGATAGTTAGGACGTTCTACGGATAAAGGTGTGTAGTTCCTTTTTTGACCTCTATAGATTCTTTGTCCTTAGTGTATGATTGTTTTTTTTTATTTTATAGTAGTTACTTGCTTATCTTGATATCCACACATTATCATTTTTGAGTTGATACTTAGTTGTTTATCCTTATATTACTTTACTCAATATCCATGCAGTTTTGTTGTTATCCATGTTATTTATTGTTATTTATACTTGTGCTATTATGTTGATAATAGTATACCGTTTGGATAGTTGGTGGCTTATACCCTTGGTTGTGCTGGTTTATTGCTTTATTTGGTTCTCGTTACATTATTGGTATACTCGGATTGCCCATGTCAGTAGTTTGTTTGTGTACCTAGATTGCCCACGAGATAGGTTATGGTAGCGTGGTTCGCTTGTAGTCAGTAGCTAGATAGCTACTTACACATCTTGATGGTCCACGAGACAGGTCGTGGTAGCGTGGTTCACCCGCAGTCAGCAGTTTATCTAGGTACCTTGAGTTTTCATGGGACAGGTTGTGATGGAGTGGTGCACTTGTGGATAGTGTTAGCCTACGTGGTTTGCTTTGACCCATTCATACTCTGATGACTTCATGTTGAGTCATACTCGGTTGATCAGGTTTGTAGATGATTGTATTGGTGTTTTTGCTCTTTCTTTTGCTAGTAAGTGACGTATTTGAGATTTCTCTCTTTGACCTCATTACACTTTAATATCATGCACTATCCTTCTTCTACTGGTTGAGTAATTTGTACTCCCTATCCCTCGTTTCCTTTGACTTTCAGGTTAGCAAGTAAAAGATATGTCATGTCATTTAGAGGTCCTGGCTGTCGTCTCATCTTTCTTTGAGTTGTTTCATTTCTTGGTCGTTGCGTTTTGTTAGTACTTGATATTTGACGTTTGCTTCGAAATTTACTTTTATAGTTGTCTTATTTTTTTTATATTTCCTTAAAGATGTATTTTAAGACATGTGCGCATGCAGACTCTTCCTTCCATATATATCTAGATATGTTTATTGGTTTTCTTTACTTCCGTTTATCTTTTATTATTGGCATGTCAACTATTTTTGGCTTTGGATTTTGTTACATCTGAACGTCACTAATGGGCATCCTATCGTCAAATGACGATTAATACCCCTGGAGCATGATACAATGAGTTTAAGAAGATATGACTGTTGGTGCAATTTGCACTAATAGTTAAACTTGATGAATAACAAATAGGTTAAAGTTAGACTTGCTTTTGGTTTTGACCTCTTTACTAAGTGTGCAGGGTTGAAAGACTTAGGACCTGACACCAGGCTGAAGTCCAGGGTAGTTGAGTCCTGGTGGGGAAGTCCAGTTGGGTTCGCGAGGCTTGACAACTGGCTGAAGCCCAAGTTGGTTGAAACTTGGCAAAAAGATCAGGGTGGTTGAGCCCTGGCGGGAAGACTTGGTGGGTTAAGAAGTTGAGTAGAGCTGCACGAGGTAAGTAAGGTAAGCCACTGGAAGAGCGAACCAGTGAGGATGGGTCCTATTTTAGGACTGTAGGCGCGGTCCAACTTAGGCCCATTTTGGTGACCTCGGTTGAGTCCTGGTTAGATCCTTATCCAGGTTTGGACGGAGTCTAATTAACTCTAAAAGCATTCTTATCTTAGTCCATTGCATTAACTCTATTTTACAGGTTTTATTTGATATGTGAACTAATTAGATTTTGTAGGTAAATTTTACAAAATTATTCCTCATCTAAAGCCTCGGTGGAGGATAAACTCTGATTTAAATTATTCGTATTTCTTATTTTATTTGAGAATAAAAATTATAAATTATTCCTCATCTAAAGCCTCGGTGGAGGATAAACTCTCATTTAAATTATTTGTATTTCTTATTTTATTTGAGATGATAAAATGTTATTCTATACGAGAATTTAAACTTTAAATTATTTTTTTAAATTTAAGTGGAGCAAAGGATAGAAACGTTATCTTCTTTGAATTATTCCAAAAAATAGCTTGCTAACTTTATTTAAATTATTTTTTATTTAAGTGGAGCAAAGAATAGAAACGTTATCTTTTTTGGATTATTCCAAAAAAATAGCTTGCTAACTTTATTTAAATTATTTTTTCAATGGAGCATTCTTATTTTAATTTAAGTGGAGCATTCTTATCTTAATTTAAATGGAGCATTTTTAATTAACTCTAAATGCATTCTTATCTTAATTTAATTAGCTATTTTTAAATTATTTAAGAATAGCTTGTTGATGGATAAAGTTTGGGCTGAGAAGATCATGCATCGGATTGAATATTGGCAGCTCGAGGCACTATAAAAAGAAGCAAGCAAGCCTTCTAAAGATATATATATTTTTTAAGTCTGGTTCAAGCTTTGGCGCTCTCTGGCTTCCACGCTCCTCTGCTGCGGTTTGTGCTTTGACTCGACGCTATCTGACTGCTGCCGGAAGATCGCTCCCAACACCCAAGCTGCTTCAGATAATCTTAAGTGTTGGGTAATGCATTTTTTTTTTCTGTCTGCACTGAAATTATTTAAGAGGGAAGTGTAGGGTTGTTACACTTCCGCCTAATCTTGTATTCGAATCGCTCTATCGGGAGTTTACCGGTAGAGAATTTTAGTGGATTGCCCACAGGAAAGGTTCAAGGAGCCTGGGCCTTCGAGTAGGAGTCGCCGAAGGCTCCGAACGAAGTAAAACCCATCGCTTATTTTTTATTGTTTTTCGTTTTCGTGTTTCGTTTTAATTCTTCCACCGCGCACGTTTTTCAAAGCATCGTACGATTTTCTATCGACTCTGATTTTAAAACGAAAGTTATAAAAGTCACGTGATTCACCCTCCCCTCACGTGCATCGGTCCTACAATGACAATACATAATGTCTAGAACTCTAAACTTGCACCATTCTGCTTCTGACATTTTCCTAACTATGATCCTCAACTTCTACAATTTCGATCCCTTTTTCATACATTAATGAGTTTTAACTCAAAGTCATTGATGAAGCTACACATATTTTATTCACTCCAAACCTGAACCATTGAGTTTGATCACACTTAATTTTCATGATTTGAGACCTTTTTTAGGCATCAATGAGTTCTAAAACAAAGAGACAACCATTAATGAATTTTGGAAAGTTGTTGATGGAGCTTTAAGAGCACCTAAAAGATTGCAAATTTGAGAGAGAGAGAGAGAGAGAGAGAGAGAGAGAGAGAGATAGAGAGAGAGAGTATGAATGCCTTTAGGAGGCGATCACTAGGGCTAGGATTGCAACGATACATATTTAGAACAAAATCAAGCTCTTTACATTTTTTAAATAACTTTTGGTTCAATTTTTTTTTAAAAATATATAGATAGACTTGAGGCACTATGAGTATAAGTCCATTGGGAGCCACCAAAATTTTGTCAATAGTAAATTAAGCACTTTTCACACAAAAGTCATTCATAGTCTTAAATAGTTTGAAATTAAAAAAAAGAAGAAGATTATGAATAGATTTAAGGGGCCACTAGTAGTGCTACTATGTAAATTTGAATAAATTTAAGCACATTATGACTATTAATGATTCTTTGACAAAATTTATTAGAATAATGATTGGGAGAGTGAAAATGGGAGAGTGAAAACCATAGTGAATGACGTGACACCTTGCATGCACGATCTCCGACGGGTTCACCGTGCCGCCCAGGGTATAGTTTAATTCGGGGCGGCGGCCGAAGGCCGCCGATGGTGCCCAAGTGATAATCGAACGTGTGCATGTAAAGTGTCACGTCATGCCACATCATTCACTATGGGTTTCACTCTCCCTATCATTGCTCAATTTATTAATATACTCGAAATGTTTATTAATTCTTTTAAAAAAATATAAACGGACTAAGGTGTAGATCTACCCCGGACGAGGTCCGGTTTAACAAAACCTATTAATATACTCGAAATGTTTATTTATTTTTTTTTAAAAATATTAATGGACTGGGGAGTAGACCCGGGTCAATGGACTGGTTAATCAGAATCGTCAATTCAGTCTGATTCAACTATTTTTTATTTTTCATTTTTGATAATGTTTTTTTATGGGTGAAATGTGTTAAAAATAGATAGTGTTATCAGATTTTGAATATGAGTGTATTATATAAGAGATCAATATCGTATCCAACCGACCTTAATAGATTGATATCCATAATTGTTAGCTATATTTTTTATATAAAAATATTATATAAAATGAAGAGTTTGAGAGTAAATAATAATAATGTATAAATTATTAGTTAATTAAAAGAATTGTTTAATTAATTTATAAATTTTATATTTTTTTAATAATAATAATAATTTAATCGTGGCGAATCGTGATTAATCGGAATCGTGAATCGTCGGTTCCGAACCGTCAAATCGTCAATTTCAAACCGTCGATTCCAAATCATTAAATCATCGATTCTAAAACGGGATTGAGTCTACTAAAGAGATCTATTAATTTTGTGTGAATTCAAGATTTTTAAAACTATCAATAATATTTGAATATATATATATATATATATATATATATATATATATATATAATAATTAAAATTTTAGTAATATTTTGGAGAATACGTGCATTTTAATAAACATCAAAATAGGTAGGTACACAACACAATATGTTGGTACATGAATATACTTGTTAGGGTGCAGTGGTAGGGTGGCTAGTCGCTATCCCAGGCATCCGCGGTTCGATCCCTAGCTACGGCGTATTTTGCAGGAATTTTTCATCTAAATGGGGCGCAAACCCTGGGACGCTAGGCTTCTAGACCGTTCATTGCGAATGCTTCCCGATTTACCTTGGTGACCAATAGGAAACTCCCGTGGGGTCGGGCCGATCATCCCAGGTTCGTCTGCTACCTAGTCCAACATGAATATACTTGTTAGTGGAGTTGTAAATTGCGTGATATAAATGTTAAGCGGTGGAGATAAGCACACAACACGTAATCCGCCCAAATTTCTTTTTTTGGTGCCCTGCCTCACTACCGATCTGAAGGGAAAGAAGGTACTAGCGAAAATGGCGTGGGGTTTGTCTTCTGGGTGAGGGATCCTTTGGAACTTCCGTGTTAGGGTTGGATTTTGAACAGTTGTCGATTTGTTTGGATTTGGAGTTGACCATCTCTTCCTCCTCGGAGAATGTTTGATTGGTACGACGACCAAGATCAGGTTCTTCATTATTCGCTTCTCTTTCCCTTAAAATTTTACCCTATTCTGCTTGATCTAAATCCGTCTCCCTCTATTTATCTAAGGGTTTTCCCCTTTGTCCTTTCATTTTTTTTTTAAAAAAAAACTATTTTGGTCATCAAATTAGGATGGAACAAAATTGACTGGCTTTGTTATCACTGTATATTGTTTAGGTTTCTTGGGCTTTTCTTCTGGTGGAAAAAGCTGCATGTTTAGAAGTTTATACTTTTTACCAGTGCATTCTTGCCGATGGGTTTTTTAGCGCTAGGATTTCTAATTACTCTAGATTTTCTTCTTTTAGTTTGGCACTGGATAAAACTGGCTAATGATAGACAATTGTTCTGGAACAAGAAATTTCATACTTAACAAAATCATGTTTGTTTCTTCTTGTTCTTTAGCTCATCCCAAGTGAGTGGGGATCGGGATTTGATGTGAAATACAAGAATATGGAAAACAAAGTTGGAATTTGTATAAAACGTCTACGTTCTGATCATTTCATTGCCAAGATGCTAAAGGATCTTCTGGAGAAATGATTACTAAATGAATACTCTTATGTTGCCATCAGATAGAAGTGTTTTGTTTCTGCAATTAGATTTGAATCTTTTATTGCCTTCTTGATGGAATGATCGACTGCCAAAATTACCTCGTCTATGGAGGGTTGAAAAGAGACCTTCTGATAGATAACATTTCCTCAATTTAAGAAGGGATAAGTTCCACACAAATGATGAAGGGAGTTGATCCCAAAATATTATGGAGTACTACCAAGGCCTTGGCCGACTAAGGTAGTTGGCATTTTTAAACTACGGAGTTTTTCTATCACAATCATAGTGTGAAATACCCTAAATTAGACTACTATCAGTCAAATCAAACTCACGCCAGATCAAGTGGTATTGAGGAAAAGGCCAGAGCTACATCATGAATAGGCAGAAGTCAATAGGATTCTACATGAGTTGATAGAATTGGAGATCTATGCCTATAGTTAGGCCAAAAAGTTACCGATTAAGAGCATCCACATCAGATTCCCTATTCAAAATTTAAAATTTAGCATAGAAGAATTATTTTATTAAATTTGGATATCCACTTTTCACTACACATAACACAATACATCAACTTCCCTATAATTTACCGCATCTTTATTTTTTATTATTTTTTTCTCTCTATGTAATATCCACTTTTCACTGCCTAATCCATTCTCTTTATTTTTTCTCTCTCCCAAATTAAATAATATTTTAATGTTTAGGGAATGGATTTCATTCTCCAAATTTGAAGAAGTACTATTCATTAAATCTAAATTTAGGAAATGGGTGGGATAGCTGATGCAAAAGTTTTTTTTATCAACTGCCTTAAAATTTAAGGTAAATTCTGTGTTTAGGGAAGCTGATGTGGATGCTCTAAATTGGGATAGCGAAAGTAACTTTACCGATAATGCTTATAAGATATTGTATTTTGGAGGACTTGATCATTCTTTGATGTTATCTTTTTTGCTGCAAATAAAATCAGAAGATAAATACAAAGGATGCTAATGAGGAAAGAAGTTCAACTCATGGATATGAATTGTGGCTCTCTATTCTATCTTGGGATTATGTGAGCTGGCCATGACAAATTGGAATCACATCAACATCCACAATTTTGATGGCATCTCCTTGATCTACAAAACAATGTAGATGTTTTAATAATATGAAAAACCTTAACTAATCAAACCTTCAATCTGATTGATGTGTGAGGGAAGACTCAACTACGCCTTGGATACAACATGATGACTTTGCCCAAGGACAGTGTCTTGGTGGCACTGTGGTGTGCAAACAAGTCAAAAGAAAGAAAATGAGGAGAGGCCAACGGCATGGTATTGGCTTGCTCGGGTCCAGGTGGTCAGATGATGGTTACAACTTACAGGTGTAAAGAGTGGGGGAAGGAGAGAATGAGGGAGAGGAAAGGAAGGGTCGTGTACCCTCTTGGCTTTGAACTACAAGTGGCCGGTTGATGGGCTACAATGCAAGGATAGGGAGGAGAGAAAGAGGGGAAAAGGGAGAGAGAAAGAAGGGCCGATATTGATGCAATTCTAGCGTGATGTAATTCTTATGTGTCATCTCATCTTATGAATCTCATACCTTTTTTCCTTCACGATCACGTTCCTTTTTATTCTCTTTCCTTCTAATGTTTCTTAGAGTCTTCCACTAAGTGTGTTTAGATGCAATCATTTTTATCTATATCTATCCTCAAGAAAAGATAAGTTGCCACCAAACTTGTCGAGTTCATTTTCCTCGGATATTCTAGTCTATAAAAAGAGTGGATATTGTTACTTAATACATTAAACTTTCATCTTAGATAACGTTTCCTTATTTGAATTCATCCTTTCTTCACTTTCAACTATTGCCTTTAAGTCTAAAGTGGATGGATACTTTTATTTCTCTTCATGGTTTCAAATTTCAAGTTGTGTCAATTGGCACATGAGAAAATTTTCTATCTGCCAACCAATGCATGAAAATCTCTATTACCCTAGTACACAAGCGAACAAGCCGTTTTTGCAATTGTGCCTTAATTATGAGCCTTTTGCTTGGTTGTGGTTCTACGTGAGCCCTTTACCCTGATTGCAAGCTTCACCTGAGTTATCTACCTTTTGCGAACTCCATCCAAGCCTTCCATCTTCATTGTGAGCCTTTTGCCTTTGTTGTGAATCTTTTGCGAGGACTCTCCTTCATCATAAGTATCTTCTTCATGTGCTCCACTCGAGTTGTGAGTTAACTTTCACAAGCATCTTCCGTCTTCATTGCAAGCTCCCCCTAGCGGCCTGAGCCGTTAACTCCTTCCATGAGCATCTTCTGCCTTTATTGTAAGCTCCACTCAAGTTGCGAGCTCCTTCCATTTGATTTCCTCCCCGCTACACCTGAAACCTAGCCAATCTAGCTACCATCTCTCTTTCTTCTCATTTGACCTTCTTATCCCTATGCATCATGGATTGGATTAATTAACTTCAAACCAGAAATATTAAGCTTTTGTTCTGTTTTAGCAATAATTAGTTATTGTATTATGCAATCCAGTGTGGTTTCTTTTCCTTGTTACTGACACTAGAATGCATACAAGGGATGTGATTGTGGTAAGGAACTAGTTTGCTTGTTATTTTAGAGTTTTTCCCCCTAGTGCAGAATGATTCTTGCTGCAAGTTGGGTCCTTTTTTGCTCTGTTTGAATCCTTCTGGTTCAGTGGTGGGTGGAATCATGCAACTGGCAGAGGAAGGATTGTTTCATTTGATAGATGTAATGAGCTCACCCATTCACTAAAATGCCAACCTACTCTATAAAATGTGGTCATGCGCTGATCCTGACCTTCTTCGTCCTCCTCTCTTGCCTCCTACATGCTTTTATTTAATGAGGCATTTTGACTTGTATTACTTGATAAATTGATGTTCATTTCTGTATAAATTGAAATTAACAGTCAGTCCGTAAGTAAGATCCATGAAAGCAGGAAGTATTTGGAGAATGTTGAAAGGTATGTATATAAAAACCTTTTCCTATTTGCCTACAGACACACATAAGAAGAAAGAGCAAGCAATACATTCTCCACTGTGTTAAACAGCAATAATTTCTTTCTCATTATGGATATACTTCTCTCATCTGCTAGATGCTGTTGTAGGCAATGTAGTTGTCTCAATATTCATTGACACATCTAGACCTGCTTGAAACTTTCTATAAGAAATCTGAATCATGCTATTGTGCAATCTGACCTGACTTAACATTCTGAACCATGATTTTTTTTTTTATATCTTAAATAATCAATTTAATCATCTACCTTGATTGCTCGACAAAGCAAATGAAAGGAAAAAAATAACTCAACCATAATTCTTTCAGGTGATGATTCACTGATGCATCAGGACCTGATCGAGACTTTCTTCTAAGAAATCTGAATCATGCTATTGTACAATCTGAACCATTCTTGTTTTGTTAACTTAAATAATCAATTCAATCATCCACCTGCTTTGCTCAATTTAGCAGATGAAAGGGAAAACAAACCAAACTCAAAGTTGAACCATACTTCTTTCAGGTGATGCCTGATCTTGAAAATGGTCTAGGTTAAGTTGGGACTACTTAAACATTTTGAACATCTTACACTTCTAATAAACAAGGCGGAGGATACATTTCCCTACTTCATCTTCAATGTCTTGCCCCATTAGTGAAGAAATAGGAGGATTGCTGTTTCACTTCCCCACTCCTTCACCCTTCCTTCCTGGCTAGCTTGTGTTTAATCTGTGTATCCTTTTCCCCCCATGAACACAATGTTAACTTAGCTAATACATCGGTTTGTGTAAGTAAGGACTTGGTTAGGTTCCTTGCATACCTGTAAAATGAAGACTCATACATCCCTTGGTGGACCAAAAAGGACTGGCAAATTGTGGTTTGCCGATATGTTGGCGCCATAGCCATTCTTGTGCACTGTAGATTTCAAAGTGCCACCTACCTTTAAGGATATTCTCTCATGATAAAATTTTCACATTCTTTTTTTACTCTCTAACCTTTGTAATGCTACCAGGTAGCAAGATAGAAGCTGAGTGGCATGAAGTGCTAAGTGTTTTCTAAAGCTGTAAGCATTGGGGTAATCTGTATCAATTCCTCTGATATCTGATAAATAAAGTTCTTGAAATTCAAGGAATTGTGTGAAGTTGTCGTTTTCATTTTCTCATATTTGATTGAAATGGTTTTCCATTCAGAAATTGCCAAGACATGATCCATTCAATTGGCATTGCCTTTGCGAAAAAGGCCCATCAGCATTCACTTTCTTTCTTTATTTATATTTCATGCAGTGGAAGCAAACTTTCTCTCTATGTGATTATGCTTGATGGCCAGTGCTAGATCAACCTCGGACAACATTCAGCCTGCTAAACCAAGGATCCTTTTAGCTGTTTCTGGAAGTGTTGCTGCTATTAAATTTGAGATTTTATGCCGGAAATTTTTGGAGTGGGCAGAAATAAGGGCAGTTGCAACTA